>JANRGW010025246.1:0-16015 GCA_024733675.1 Psilopsiagon aymara | reverse complement strand
AGCTCATTGAATTGTTAGCCTCATTGATATTTTGTTTTTCTAAGATACTCAGAAGGATGTGAATTTTCCAAAGTCAAAGTAGTAAATGCATACTTACAGTTCTCTGCCTATTTATTTGCAGTACTCCTATCCCCTTGCTTGTTAACCTCAGTTATTAGACATTCTTGCTGCAGGAATTTATTGTAAATCTTGACTGTACATCCATGTGCTGGATAATTTCAGAAACATGTTTTGACATTTTAATTCATTAGCTAAGAGTAATATCTAACAAAATTCCCACTGAACTTTGTTCCTGGCATGTGTGTTCAGCTCTAATAATCTTCCATTTCAAAACACTTTTATCTTTAAAATAATTAAGGATTTTCTCCCCAGTGTTCAAGTGCCATTTTCCAGGCAGAGAGAATTTAACAAGTGAACTGAAAGCAAAAGACTGACATTAAGACAAGTTTAGACCAAAACACAATGCAGAATTCTCAGACAAATATGTAGGGTAATTTAAGATTCAGTGTTAATACCATGTGTAACAATTGTTTGGAAAAGAAGAAAAGAAACTTCATGCCAACGGTTTATCCAGTCATGCAGAATTAAAGTCTCTCCACACAAACAGTTCCATAATGAGCATAATGAGGCAAGACTTTTAAAGGAATATATGCTATATCGCACAATCTGGTGCAAAGACTTGGCTGCAGTAGCTGAATCTGCATACTTTTTTCTCTGTAGATTCCCAGTTTTCAAAGCTAATACACTGTGAAAGAACCAAATCAAAACAAAAAAGAAACGTTCCTAATCCTCTAGAGCAGGCAGGCTCATGCACAGAGCACTGCAACAGCAAGAGGAACCTCTCGATGAAGACAGCCGTCACCGTGATTTATACCCGGGGCAATTGTGCTCCTGGGACGAAGCAGGCAGTGCCACTGCGCTGCCGGATCCTCTGGTGTCACTGGGCAAAGGAAGCAACGGGCTCCTTCTTCCCGCTCCCGACCCGGGCTGCGAGGTTTGCACTTCGGCCCTAGATAAGGCGTGGGCTGGATCGTAGCACATGAGTGACACTTGTTGTTGGCCAACAGGCAGCGACAGAGGCATGAAGCAGCCCAAGGGGAGGGCTGGTGTTTGGCAGCTACTCTGCCGGAGTTCAGTCCTGCGACCTGTGCAGCAGTGCGCTGAGGACAGGAGGATGATTTGCAGATCTATAAAACCCCTTCTTGGAGTAAGGACATTCCGAAGGCAGTCTAGATATTGTATATTTCTGGTTTTAACCTACAGGGGGTTTCATACAGGCAAATTACAAACATAGGAAAAAATGTTTGAATAATACAATATTAACATTAAACAGCTAAAAATGTACTTCAATGGGAAAATGGGAATTCCTTTCTCTGGGACTATAATGACACTTGGGAGATGGCCATTAACCATCAGTACAGCTCTGCTTTCTCTTATTCTCATTGTCTGGCTGAGTTTTGCTATAAATGCAAGTCACGCTAATAAGCTAAACTATCCAGCAATGCAATACCACAGAACTGGGCTGGGATGGATTGTTATTGTGATTCAATTTTACTGGAGAGCATGGATGTACTTTCTCAACATGACATATAATAATGGGAGCACAGATCCAGTCCTGCAAACATGTTAAAGACAGTTTTTCCACTGCTCACATTCTTAACACACAAGTTTCAAGCAAACACATCTACAGTTAGGTCATCTTTTCTACCGTCCCTCCTGAAGACTGTGCTGTGCAGTGCTGGCAGCTCCTGGGCACAGCCTGCACTGTACTCAGAAACTGGTGTCTAGAGCTGAGATAGGGCACTCTGAGGCCAGGCGATGCCAACAGAGCCTCTTAAGGAGACACTGGAGGGATGCACAAACAAAGCTCCTTCCATGGCATATACAGAATTTAAACCTGACTTAACCAAACCCCTCACCATCTTCACCACATACCAAGTGCACATCCAGCCCTACAACAGCAGACGTTGCTTTTGACCCCACATAAGTAGTCCCATGGCAGGATATGTTGTGTGTCCCCTCCAGGCCAGGCAACCAGGAGGGTATGCTGCTGCATAGTTTGTATGATGCTAACAGAACCCCATCCACCATGTTCTGGGGCAAGGAGAGAAGTGATCTGGGCACTTGCTTGCCCTGAGAGCTCTGTCATCAAACTGAAGTGCTGCTGTGCTTTGAGCAATGTGTGTGGGGAGGAGCCGGATGGAGGCCCGACGCTGTGGGCATCCCCACACCACTGAGAAATGCACGTGCTGCAAACTCATCACCCAGCCCTCATAGGGGCCACTCTTGTTCAGTCCTCAGCAGACCCTAAAAAATGCAAAGGAAGGAATAGGGCAGGACCACCTCAGCTGCAAGAGAAGCTAGGGAGAATGTGTGGCTGCATTTTTGTGAGAGGCCACCTGAAGTCTCCTTTGCCAAAGATGTATTTTAAGCCTAAGGTTTGTCTGTGACTTTTTCTTTCTTGGGGGCAAGACATTATTTTGGCCTGGCTTCATCTAGTGCGGCTTGCGTGTAAAGCAATCCTTCATTCAGACAGGTCATAAACGTCAGGAAAATGTTTATAATAGAAATTCAGAGACCAGACTAAGTGCCCTTCACTGCCAGGAGCTGCACTGCATGCACCCAGCCCTTCACAAGAAAGTTGGCCCATTAAAACTCTTGTTTACGGATGAGCCACCTGTTCTGGCTTTCAGTGGCATCTAAGACGTCAGCAGAGCTGTTGATCAGGACAAACTACTGCTTCTAATGCCATTAAGCAAAAGACTTCAGCGTGGCAGCACTGTGTATTTAAGTACCAGGACATCTGCTCTTTCACAGAACAAGTTATTTTAATTATGGAAGTACTCATAATGTCATGGGAGCTATTAAAAATAAATGACATGTCAGCAGTATAACTTTCAACCAGCCTCACAACTGACACGTGATTGTATCTATGTGATAAAGGTGGCACTTTTACTGTTTACCATCAGAGCTGTGGTTTTTTTCTTCAGTATCCATGCAGTATAAAATCTGAATGTTTTACAGTTCCAGGCTGTTTAACGTAACCTAGCTTTTGGTGGCATGCTGATACCAAAAGCTCTCTTAATCTTGTTTTCAGAGTGAAAAGGTAATCTTGTTAATTCGCTGATCTAGGATTTAGAAGCTCTGAACTCTGTATCCCAGTTTGCCACAGACCACACATAGCAGGAGCACTGTAATCCCTCCAGCTATGCCTGGTACACAGCCCGGGAGAGGGTACCTCCCTTATTTGCTATTTGCAGCACTTGGTACGCCATTGTAATACAAATAATAGATGCTGCAGTGTGAGAGGAACCCGTTGAAGTCGCTGAACTCTTGTTGGTCATGTCAGCATCTGCAGAACCGCTGCAGGAAATGCGGCTGACACAGGCAGCGGGGCTGCGCAGCGGGGTGAGGCTGCAGAGGCACGCCAGGTCCAGCACCGCTCCTGTCAGCAGGGCTGTGCGGCGGCCGGTGCGCCGTGGCTGGGACAGAAATAGCCGTACCTTCAGCTGGGGACCTGCAGAACCACCGCGGGGCAGCAGAGCTGCCCCCCTCCGTGCCGCTGAGGGCCCCAGGCAAACCACAGGCTGCTCACACCTAGGAAGGAGACGAGGAGGGAGAAATCAGACCAACAGGCAGTGCGGCTTGATAAACCGGATGAGTTTCTACACTTGCAGGCTCGTGACATTTAAACATGATGGTAATAGCGTACTGGCAGAACAGCAAACGAACAATCATACATGTTTCCTTCAGCCATTCAAAACTCCCGGGGCTGGCACAGCCCTCGTGTGGACTTTGCCATGCCACCAGCCTTACAAGAGCCTGTGGTGCTGCGCTGTTTCTCAGGGGTGATGAAGGGCACAATATGTTTGTGTTTTGCTGCTTTCTTCCCTTAAGCCAGTCTCAGGCCTAGAAGAAACAAATGTTTCACCAGTTTAGCGTGCCAATAAGAACAGGTGGTTGCACAGCTTGCTCTAAAAGGTGCAAAAAGCCACACAAGCAAGGAAGCACAAAGGGAATAAATGAAATTACATGGGGACAAACTCAAGGGCAGGAGCAGCCCAGGTGAATGGTTTTGTTGTCAGCACAACACAGCTCCAGGACCCCACTATTGAAGCAACAAATGAAGGCAAATCCAAACATGGGAAGCATGTTTCAGTGGGTTACAAGCTGCAGCATGGGCAGAGCGGGATTTCTCTTATCTGTGATCAGGCATAATAGCTTTATCAGCTTGTTTCTGCAAAGTGGACTTCAACATGAGTGCCAGTGTGTGGAAATGGTTCAGTAAAGTGCCAATCTGAGGCAACTGCTTCATGTGCTAGGAACAAGTCCTGCCTTCTCCAACTCCCTGTTCCAAATGCTTTCCCTCTTCACTAAAGCACATCTCTGTTTGCTTTTCACAATTCTCTCCTCTCTCCCTTCTGTTTTACCACTTTTTCCTTCAGCCTCCTCTGCTTCTGCTTCATGAGAGTTCTGCTTTCAAATACAGAGACTTAGAATAATGTAAAACTATTAAATATTCTGCACATAAATTTTAATTGTTGGACAAACCAGATCAACCATCCATTTATCTGACCCACTGGCCTGCAGGCTTGCTCTGTGAGTTATCCCATCTCCAGATGCCAGTTGTCCACTCTGCAGAATTCAACTGAAGATGAGCAGGGTATGTTGTTGTACATACAGGACAGCTTTTCTTTCACTTCTGATCATTGTTATTTCCCATTGTGTGACCCAGTCACGGTAAACATCCTCAACTCTGCTATTTCTTTATGTAGACATCTGTAAGTTATGCTATCCCCAGTTTACCCTAGGCACTAGTCCAAAAGTTCTGCTATATTTCTCCGTGAAGGAAATTTGGACGACAGCCGTCTCTCTGCCAGGGTGCAAAACATCATGTGCTCTCATTTAGCCTGCTTGTTTTCCAACTGCAGAGAGCTCTCTAAGTTCTCAGGACATCGGCTCCATAGTTGGTCTCCTCAGAGGCAGAGGAGCTTTTTTGTCTTTGCAGCTGTGAAGTTTTATGACAAATCAGTTTTCTCACATTTCTCTTCCCACAAGATTTCTTCAAAGCATTATGATAGAGGGCAGCGAGTGAAATACCTCCTCTGCTTTAGCCCAGCTTCTGTGGGCTGGAGCATTTGTCGGAGAGACATGTCCCACATAACGAAGCCATCTGTAGCTCATGTGCAACCACACAGAAAACACAGGACTGACACCCTTTAACCCCAGGTGGGAGGAGATCAGCAAAACAAAAAGAAAAGCCAAATGAGGACAAGAGGATGGCATAAGATGTCCTACCCTCATACTCTTGTCTCTGTGTAAACACTGAATCGAACTTTGATACTCAAAACTACAGTTTATTTCAGTACATGGAAGGATCCAAGGAAAGCAGGGAGGCTTTATAGCGTAAACATCCTGAGAAGAGAGTATGTCTTTCCTCTTTCAAATACAGGGACTAATTGTAGTTAGCTACTATGTCACTTGTTAGTGAAATAGCAGCAGCATTATATGAATGTTATTACCAACAGTTCTTTCTCCTTCCCCTGCCTCCAAGATTGCTAGCTGTCAAAACCACTTTTTATTTCCCGTCCCATAAAAGGAAGACCCAGCACTTCGAGTTTTATCCCTTACTAGTACATTATGTGTTTTCTTGAGATGGCAGCACAGCTTATAAAGACGTGTGATATCTCTTAGCATGGGAAAGCCCTCTGAAATTAAATAAATCTTTCTTTCCTCAAAATCAAGGAAGATAAAACCTGCCCAAATGTTAACTGTCACTTATTTTAGATATGTAGAATTAGAAAACTGATCCTGCATCATAAAAAGAACACCAAGAATAATAGGAAATCAATAAAAAATTGCAAATATTTAAGGTCCTACAGTCTGACATGAGTAATCAAAATGCCCAGTCTTCAAAGCTGGTGATCGCCCATTTCCTCTTTAAATTCTAAGACACTGTAGATTATTTATCTATGATTTATCTATTGTTCTTATTTCTTTTAAATAAACAGGATAGGCATAATATCACTGCAGACAGCAGACCTGATCAACAGTGCAATTTGGTATCAATTGCAGAATTTAATAAACTTTGTTTAGATTCAATAAAAACAAATACATTAGCTATCAAAGAATTTTCTTTTAAAATATATCAGTGTTAATCACAGGAAAAAAAAATCACTATTTCTGGATGGTCAGATTTCCAGAAGCACGAGACAGGAATCGACAGTACAGTACAGAATCCTTGTGATCCTTACTGTATTATGATGTCATATTTTACAACACCCGATGAAGGCACCTGTCTGTAAAGCCAAACATTTTGCTCTCCCTCTTGAAGTGGTCGTTGGAGCTTGTTTTGAGCTCTGAAGCTCACCCAGGCAGAAAGCAGGACACCTGATGATTTTCTCTGGCTCACGACTCCACCCACATCACTTCAGAACTTGCACCCCAGAGTACATTAATACCATGTCTGGCTTTGCTGAGTTTGTGAATAACCAGCCACTACAGCCTGGAATCGCTGCTGCTTCATAAAGAAATGTGAACAGTTTGCATTTACAACTTGTGGGTAAATACCACAGTTATGTGCTGAAAGCCTAAATATCTAGGAAATTGCAGTAGCTAATGGCAGCCTAAGCAAGTGTAATGCTTACTGTAAGTCAGTGACATAAACCACTCCAAATGCAGTCTGTTTACAATTTCAGACGCACTCAAAGGGCTGGTGGGAATTTCGTGTTTGAGATTTGCCTAGCAGAGCCAGGAAGTGGCAAAGATGTTCTCAGCCCAGGAGGCTGCAGGAAAAAAAGAGTTGCTGAGTCAGACAGAGCTTCCCAGAGGACTCTGGCTGCATCCCTGCCTTTAGAAGACCAGCTAGCTCACCTAAGGGTGAAATCAAGGCTTTAACACAGCCTGTACAGCTTACAGAGAACAGCTCTCATTTTTAGGACAGCTTTTTTGTGTTTTAAGTGAGTTCTGTGGCAAGGAAATCTCTGGAGTCTTGGAAAATCTGTATGCGTGGTTTGTGCAGTATCTTCCCAACCTCAGACACCTCTGACATAGCCAAGAGCTGGCTGAATGCTGCTGTACCTGCTCCTGTTACCATGGAAATGGACACTGGCAAAAGTAGGATAAGAGCTTTAAAGTAATTACCAACATAATTAGCACTTTCATCTTTTTGGAGATTGGCTCCCCCAGACCTCCTCAAATAGTGAAGCCATCCAATTCAGACACATTGAGTGCCTCAGTACCGCAAATAGCGTCTGAAGAAGCTTCAGTTAACATGGACAGTGTCAGAGTGACATACGAAAGGAGGGCATTGTTGGAGCCAGGAAGCAATAGGTTCCTGTGGCCTTCTTTGCTTATTACTAATAGAAGCTCTCCTCCTTTGCTATGAGTCAGTGTTCCAGTTTCACCCCTAATTAATTCAGAGTCAAGAGAAAGGGCACTAACCTGAAGAGAAGCTCAATAAAGTTTTCAGAAGAGGGGGAGGTGAAATAAGTCATTATAGTAACAAATCTCAAGATAATAGAGAAGCAGCAGCCTCAACAGACGTACTGTACAGCAGCCATGCTGGGAAATATAAATACCAGTGTCTTTCTTATTACACTGCAGCTGTCTGAGCAAAAGGCATCAGACAATGAAATTCCCATCTGAGCAGCAAAACCTAACCAGTACACACACCAGCAACCTGCCATCCAGGCAGCAAGAGCATCACTTAATACACTGTGATGTACATTAGCTTCTGCACATTGAAAAAGCCATCCTGTTCCCAGGAACATCTCCTTTACCTACAGGGGAGTCAGAAGGGAGTTTTGGCTTCTGATATGTAATTCCAGAGTTGTTTGCTAAAAGCACAACAGCCTGCTTGTATTCAATTGAGTACAGAACTCACCTTCAGTGACCAGTGAAGCGACTGCTTGCATAATTATTACTGCTTCTAACAACATTAACGTCTGGCTGGCTGGAGCCTGACAGATTTTGGTTATGCTTACTTTGCAGAAAGAGATGTGCTTTTAGAAGAAACCAATGAATGCTAGGAAGAAAATTAGGACAAGACAATAGGTAAAATTCTGTAGATTTCCTGGTTCACTGGCAGGTTTTAACAATCTCTAAACACATATTGCAATTAAAAAAAAATTAATGCTAATTACCTCTGTTCATCTCATACTATTCTGTCAGGCTGCCTATGAGCAGGGCTGGGTTGCAGAGCCAAGTTCCAGGCAGAGCTATCCGAAATGAAGCTGTGTCCCTAGGGACTTCTTTTGTGCAAGACCTACTCACTAGCACATGCATTTGTACACAACCTGTTCCCTTTGGAGAGCCTTGTTACTTAAGTGCTGTCACACAAGCTAGTCACCGCACAGCAAAGAAAGCTTCTTTGTGCTTCCTGCCCCCATCAAAAGGTAGCAAGATTCAACAGCACTACGTGAAACTTCTTAGCTTAATACTGAGGATTTTTGCTTTAAGTTATGTGTTGTTGCACAGCTGTTTCTCATGCATCAGGATTCTCAGGTCCCTTCAAGATGGCAAGTAATTTTCTCTTACTTATTCAGTGCAGGAATTTTTCTTAAAGACACTGAAATCCAAAATTTCTGTTATTCTTCACCAAAGCACAGTTGAGACTAAAGATTATATCATCCAGATGCATTTGTCATAGACTGTCTCCCTGCCTACCACTCTTTAAGTGTTTTCAAATGAGTGTGAGGGTTAGGCTAAGTTCTTCCACTAAGGGCAAAACATCGCTGTGGGTGGAACACTTCTCTGCTTTCACCATGACGACACAGACCTAACTGGCTGGACAGCTTCCTTCCAACAGAGAGCCCATGAGACATCTGCGCACGTGAAAGACACACATGTTGTCATGGCTCATTTCAGAGAAAACTGGGGGGATGATCCTGCACAGGAAGGTAGGCAGGGGTAAGAGTGGTGAAGATGACCCAGTCTGGAGGGCGCTGGAGGGAACTGCTGTGCTGTGCCTCCACCAGGAGGTACCGTCTCTGCTGGGAGCTGTGTTTTGCTCCAACACTCAGTCTGGACAACTTCCAAAGTGACGCTGTCTGCTCCAGATGCTCCAAGAAGCTTCCAAGATTCCTGGGCTCCCTCACTGCTACGCTTAGACCTCCTGAACAGCTCTAATTCCCCAGAAAATCCAGGCAGCCAAAGCCCTCCGTAACAGCTCTACTTTCTGCAAAGACTACTGCCAATTTTCTAACTAGCTTAAACAAGTTGAATGCGCACAGAAAACCCACTCATGCTTGCATTAACCAAGTAACTGTCTTTAGCGACAAGATCATGGCTAATACAACCATGGTGTGCTTTGTAGGCCAGCAGAGCTACACCAGACACAGTTCCAAGGCAAGCACTCAAAAACGAGGTGCTATAATTAAGGTACATAAGGTTAAGAGGTGCATAAGTACATTCAACCATAATTACACCCACTGGTGACTATGCTTTATGATATAGTCTTCAATTACATGACCACCTCCTTTCTTCTTTTCCCTATGGGATCTTTGTCTGTGTCAGGACAGACTCCATGGCACAGTGCTGCAGGATTGGCCAAATTGCCATTAAACATGCCATTGAGGACACTGGGAAGTGCAGTAGCAATTGCATTGTGCTCTCTCCAGTCAGCCTTTGTGCGAAGTTGTGCTTTTGATAGAGGTGTCTGAAGGTTAAGAAGTCTAAGCTCAAAACTTAAAACGTTCTCATGCAGATTTGCAAAACTGACAGATTTGCATGTCTGCTTTGCATATTATTAAAGCTTGGATTTGTAAATCTCTGCTGAAAATGCAGCATCTTCGTGAGCTGCTTTCTTAACTATAGCAGAAGCAATTACTTACCTGAACTGAAATTTTTCACAAAAAAGGCCTAATCCAGCTCTATTTCCATGGTAAAATTACTATTGACTAAAATGGAAGCAGGAACATGCCTCCAGTACATGCTGACCCACCCCGCCCCTGCCAAAGCATTGTTCAGTTCAGCCAAATGAACAGGAAGAACTCCGCAAGAGCCATTTCTCAATTCATAGCACAAATGTATGCACACAGCATGACAGACTGAAAGGATGTTACTGTTGCTTGCAGGGAAAAATTGAGTTGTTGTTTGTCAGATATACCTGGCAGATCTTCGTGTGCATGCTGGAAAGCTGTATAGAGCACTTGTCTTTTACAGGCACTCACATGTCAGCATCATGAAGAAATATTTACATTGTGAGAAGCTAACAGCAATCTTTCATAATTGCTGCTTATTAACATCTCCATGCTTTTGAAGCATGGTAGAATCATAGTTTCAGTGATACTTCTGAAATAACAAGTGCAATGACAATACAGAAATTTAACTATTCATAATCTTAGCCTGTCTGTCTGAAATGAGTGTAAATGGTCTACATAGCAATTACACTGGTGTTACTGAAACACAGTCCCAAATGACAGGCTAACCTAAATCTGATTTTTAAAAAGATACCATTAAACTATGTATCTCCTTATAATGTAAAACTAGCTAACTAAACCAGAAGCTTGGTTTATAATACAACTGTAACTTGAAAATCCAAGATTACATTCACCAGGTGAAGCATATGAAGGCCTTATTTTGATTTAATTAGCAATATAATTATCTAACCTTTGAAACAGGAAGAAGTGAAAAAGAAATTTAAAACATGCATCTATCAAACGCAAAAGAGGTACAAACTTACTAAGGGATTCCAAACAAGAAGAGACCACAGATTTCAGAATTAATTAATTTTTAATCTGCTGTGACCAACTTGGGAAACCATTCTATGAAATAACTCAGTGAGGGTACACACCTTCATGCAGCAGACCACTTGGCATGGCAATCTTGTTCAGCACCACAGGTTCCATCAGTAAACTGTCAGCAAGATTTTTGGCAGCAGGAACAGAACAATTTCTACCTTCCTTTAATCACAATGGACAAACCAGAGCTGTCATGGTTCAGTGTCCCTGGAACAACTGCTTAAAATGTTCTGATATATTACATTACACCTGGGTAAATAAGATTAAAGATCTGACTATGTACCCAGAAACAAAATGTGTTTTAATAAGACTGAATTCCCTTCCTCCATCCTCTCTCAGCAATAAGTATTTTTTAACCTCAATCTCTCTATTTCTATCCTTTTTTTACTTATACAGTTTTCTTACCAATATCCCATTTATGTGAGATTCATACTCTTACAGGAGGTTCTTACTCCTGGTGACAGTGTGCTTCCACTTTTAAAAATTAAAACATCATGATGCCAGATTTCACTATCAAGATTAACTCTGAAGATTACAGTCACCTGCCTGTTTACTCCTATAATTACAAACCATTCAAGAGTCATCCTGCTTTCAGTTTCAACACATCTTCCAATGAAGCACACACTGTTGTCATTTGGCAAGTTGCTTTCCTGTCCTTGGCTCCTTTCATAGTCTGTGACATCTACATTTGTGTCTGTCAGCCTGCCATCCTTTTATACACATCTCCAAGCGTTAGAAAAAGAGGAGAAGCCACATGGGTTTCTAGCCCATTTTACATGCAGCAGCAGCACCCTTGTCAATAGTTGTTCTCACCAGTAACTGCCAATGCTGGCTTTGATGTCTTGTGGGTTTGATTCTAGGAGATAGCTCTAACTTCTTTATCCAGTCATTGAGCATACCATTGTTTGAAGTAACTGCCTTGATAGTTGCCTTAGCTGAGACAGAGCATTTCTACATCTTTCAAGCTTTTGCTTTACAGATTTTCCAGTATGAGATTTCAGGTCTAATATCAGTTGAATAATATGACTGCTTAAGTAAATGTATCCCTTACACATAACACAGTATTTCCTCATTTTAAAGTTGACAAGAAGGCTACCTTGATGATCCTCACAGTTCATTTAACCTGTTAATGCAAGTTAACTAGACAGCTCACTTAACTCCACTCACATTTAGCAGACCTGTACCAGTGAATCCCTGCTGAAGATTCATTTCCATACAACAGCTACCTGAAAACACATCTTCCACATGTTTAGTGAAACTTAGCACTAAACCTGACCATTCTATAAAAATGCTGTTTTTTTTGTAGAAAGGAATATCTCTGTAAGCATCTCAGTTAAAAAGATTACTAACTTTCTCCACTAGTACTTCAGTGAAAAGTCTTAGGGAATTTTTCAACAAGCCCCACACTGACCAAAATCTAAATGATACAAAAATATCCAGCGACATAAAAGTTGGGGGGGGAGGGGGGGAAATTATGTTATTGAAATCCAGAGTTCAAAATATATATATAGCAACATTAGTAATAGTAGAAGACTTTAACCAGCACCAACTCTGTCAAACCATACCAGGAAACTCTCCACCTAATTTTATAAATTGACACCTTAACAATTTACTTTCTACATGTGGTAAATTATAGTTTAGACTTGGAGACCTGCCTGCAACTTAGGTTGCTCAACACTTCCTATTATAATAACCTGTTTTCAATTGCTTTTAAATTTGCCAAACTATAACCGTTTGAGCTGGAACTTTACATGCTGAATATACTTCCCAGGCTGCTTTTGGTGAGGAAAATTTCAGCTGAATTATTTGGCTGATTCTGATATCAAAGCAAGATATTACACATTATCTCAATAATTAAAACCATTTGATATCTATGATTAACTGTAAGATTTGAAACTTGCCAGAGAAAAACCTTATTTTGAAATGTCCTGTTTGCTGTTGTCATGAAGATACACTTACATTTACCCGGGTTCTTAAGAATACGCAGCTCCCTAGAAACTTGCTCAGTGGAGTAGACTGCTACAGTTGTATGCCTAAAAATCTCTGAAATCCCTTGAAATGCTTCAACCTCTCACAGCTCAGAGTAGGCTGAACTGCAAATGAGCCATTTTATTCCATGCAAGAGCTCCCTCCAGGCCACAACCACAGGGCTGAAGTTGGGCAGAACATGCTAACCGCTGCTAACCCTTCCAGACTACAGCAAGCCAAACCAGCAGAACTGCAGAAGTGCAGCTTGTCCCTCACATGCCCATAGTCACCGATTTCCTGGCAGGGGGTAAGGAGGTGGGAGGGAGCACCCTGATGCTAACGCAGAAGGAACAATCTACAAGGGAATCAGCTGAACTTTTTTTCTTGATCTTAAATCTAATACACAAATTGTAGATTGGAGCTACAGTAAATTGCTGCACATAGATCAGTGTTGTAGAAAAGCTTATCTAGATAGTACCTCATTATTTCCTTTATGTTCAGTGGACTGTGCATATATAATTAAAACCAAAATGTACTTTGTGCCATGTGCTTCCTTGTTTAACTTAATCATGTGACCTTGTGAAATATATTTCAAACACGTATTATTTCTCTCCACGTCTGAGACTTCCTTTTTTTTTTCCAAAACCTGATGGTCTAGTCCTTCACCAGCAACAGCAGCACAAGCACCTAAGATGTGTGAAACTAATAGCACTAGTGCCTGTAATGCTCAGCTTCAAGGGCCCCAATTCTCTTCACCCAAGCTCATCAGCTGCTTTGTTACAGGAAATTTCAGTGCCAAAACCAATGAATTACCAGGCTTAGCGTTTAAGGCTTTTTAATCAGAAGTGCATTTGCTCGAGTGCTCTCAAAGTAGGGCTAGACCTGGACACATGTTGGTGTGCATGTTGAATCAGGCAGAGAGCATGCAGAGTAGATCATTCTTCTCATAGCAATTCCTTTTGGGCATTTTGGTTACTGAAATTATACTAGTCAGCACTGAAGAATCTGAAATATTGCCACTTCCCACATATGAAATTACTCAGTACTTTTTATGCCTCTAAATATTGACAATTTTATATTTTTCTGTAAATAATCATGCATTCACGTTTGTGTTTTCTGGTGAAAAGTTACTGCTATACAATACTTCCAGTGATGAGAAATTTTATCATCACATTGCTATCTGCCTGTTTATACTCACATCTCCTGCAGTCACACCAGGTTATCTTCTAGTTTTCAGGCTGAATCTTATTACTCTTTTTTTTTTTTTCACTTTAATTAAATTGATTGCAGCACCTGAATACAGGTTCTCTCAAGAAAACAGAGATGCCATCATCCACAGTAAGTATGGCATAAGGAGACAGGCATCCTTGCTTACATTTTCAAATTTGAGAGACTCATTGTTTAACAGTTGCCAAAATACTTACCTTCTCTAGGTCTTGTACAGGGATATTCTTAACCTGGCTAACCATTCTGTAAAATTTTTGTCTATTAGACAAAATTTGGTCAGTAAGAGAAGCATAAAACTTTGTAGATGTTAAGCAAGTTACCACAGTTTGACTTTTCAGCACTCTTAACAATGGCTCTCGTTGAGCTCAGTAGTTCCTCAGTGAAAATCAGCTCCACTCAAATAACTAACCTTGGTCTCTGTTCTTTAACATGCAAAATTGTTGCCATAAAATGCTGTTAATAAATACTGGTTACATATATAAGAGCTATGCTTTGGACTTGGGTTAAAACGAGTGGTTATTTAGATTCACTGCTTCTTTGCAAGCAGAATGAAAGAAGCACTTAAAACATTTCAGAGTAGAAGTACCTACACACAGGCAACAGAGTAGCCACAACACATACTCAACTGTACTGGAAGATAAGGCACAGCCAGTACTTCTGAAAAGATGCGTGGGACTTGTAAGTTTCATGGTCAACCTGTATTTGCAACCTAAGGAGATTAAGGTTCTCTAATGACAATCAGATTAAAAGTGGATACAGAAATGTTCCTTTAAACTACTCTCTATTCTGAAGGCTCTTTTAGATGTATTAAAGACATATCAAAAGAATCATATATTATTCAAAGGTGTGCTGTTGCTTAACCTGAGATATCAATTTGCAAGTCATGTACAGGAAGGAACTTTTCAAAGACTGGCAGAACCATTTCAGAATTCAGTAGCCTGAACCCATAATATTACCCTATTATTGGCAAAACTGTGCAATAGCCAAATTTAATTAAACACCAAGAACAAAATGACACTATGTTGTACTTTCTTTTAAACAAAGGCAATTATTTTCCATTAAGTTTATAAAATAAAATTTTGTCTGTTATTTTCTTAGACATCTTGTTGATTTTTATTTGTATAACATATTGCAATGTTTTACAGATAAAATCAGTGTTTTATACGAACAACCTTCCTCAGCCAAATTTCTCCTTCTGAGGGTAACTAGCATAAATCAGAAGAGAAAAAGCCAATATAAAATGTGTAATGCCTCAAAATCAGGAATCATCATATCAATTAGATTCCAAGCTCTGTGATAAAAAACTGAGTAAGACACTTAATGTTTGAAATGACTTCAAGATCTATTCTTACATCTAAAATCTTGCTTCTGAAAATTACAATTCTGCTACTGCCTGAATTTATTATCCTTGATATTTATGTTGAATTCTGCCTTCTTATCACAATGCTTCTTCACAAAGCTGCCTTCTTTTTAATAAAGTCAGCAATATCTTTACACCTTTGATGCAACTTTCCCATTTAACTAATGCTGTACATAATTGAATAACAGGAAAATATTATCAGCCACTGACACATCTTTGTTATCATGAGGAAGTAATCAAGAGGCATGTTTCTGGTACAGATGTTGGTCAGCAGTAAAAATAAAAATGTTTCAATAGCCATTTTTAGGATTTTTAGAACTTTGTTAACAACTAAACAAATGATACTCTAATGTACATGTTACGGATTTATTTGGCAAATTATTCTACTGTAGCACAAGAAGTCGCACCTGTGCAGCTTCCCAGACATTGTACTATGTTACAGAACTGAGCCCCTATTAATCAAGCATGTGTATCTGGCAGGTAGGATTTCCACTCTCCCACGCTTCTCCAGCCCCATACGCACTTAAAGAGGCTTGAATGTCTCTTTTCAATTTTCATTTGAGATACTCAGTCCCTTTTGACTTGTGGCCTGGGAACAGCGCTGATAACACCAATGTTTTAGTTATGGCTTAGTACATTTCGGTCTGGCCAAGGACTTTCTGAGCCTCATGCTCTGCCAGGGAGGAGGAGGAGCCGGGAGGAAGCAGAGACAGGGCAC
>JANRGW010025245.1:0-16462 GCA_024733675.1 Psilopsiagon aymara | reverse complement strand
GCAAAGCATTCAACACTGTCCCACACGACATCCTTGTCTCTAAATTGGAGAGACATCAATTTGATAGGTGGACCACTCAGTGGGTAAAGAACTGGTCGGATGGCCGCACGAAAACAGTTGTGCTCAATGGCTCAATGTTTAATGTAAAATACTGAAACACTTCCTAATCCTTGTTTTATATATGTAAAATGCATGTGTGTAGTGTATATAATTGGCATTTTGAGGCATAATGATGAATCATGTATTAATTTTGCAGTGATCAGATATACAGAAGGTACTCCAAAGAGTAACAAAAACCCATTCCCTAAAAACAGTTAGAATTTTAAATCCCGAAACCCTATCACAGATGAAATCAGAACTGAAACAGATGCATACAAGTAGCATACCTAGAAAATATTACTAGCAGTAGTTATTGTATAATATTGTCCTGGGTTCAGCAGCAGCAGTCATTTTTCTCTCTCTTAGTAGCTGGTGCAGTGCTGTATTTTTGACTTTCGGCCTGGGAACAGCGCTGATAACACTGATGGTTTCAGTTGCTGCTCAGTAATGTTTACTCTGACCGAGGACTTTCTGAGCCTCATGTTCTGCCAGGGAGGAGGGGAAGCTGGGAGGAAGCAGAGACACCTGACCCAAACTGACCAAAGAGGTATTCCATACCACAGCACATCATGCCCAGGATGTAAAAACTGGGGGCAGAAGAGTGAGTTCACTGATCGGGTCGGGCTGGGTGTCGGTCGGCGGGTGGTGAGCGGTTGTATTCTCTTCCTTTGTATTTCCGTTATCATCATTATTATTGGTGGTAGCAGCAGTGGTTTGTGTTATACCTCAGTTACTGGAGTGTTCTTATCTGAACCCGTGGGAGTTACATTCTTCTGATTCTCCTCCCCATCCCTCTGTGAGCAGAGGGAGGAAGGGATGGGGGGAGTGAGCTAACAACTGTGTGGCTGATTTACTGATGGGCTTAAACCATGACCAATATCTATCACCTTTGTGTCACCATTGTCTGTTTCTTCCCTGAATTATTCCTAATGCTCTGCTCTTTCTGTTTTGCTCTTGCTCTTTTTATTCTTCAGGCAAGTGAAGGAGCTTCTAATTAAGGACATAACCTCTAAAGTTTTACCACTTACTTCTGTGAAAGCAGGAGAAAGCCAGATCAGTTTATAAAACAAATATGAAATAGTCTTCAGTTAAAGCCCTTTCTGATTTGGTACAAAAGAAAAAATAAAGGTTAGGATTAACTGTTCATTGGTGGTTGCCATTATTAAAAAAATATTACTAAAGATTATATGGATTGTTTTTCCAAAGCTTTTTCAATTATTTTTTTTGCCTACAATTATTCTAGTCCAAAATCTTTAACCTTTTCAGTATTTTCATGATCAATATATTCAATGTATTTATTTTCTTTGAGAAATAAGGCATTTAAATTGCAAAGCAAAATCATACCTTTCATTTCTCACAAGGAAATAAAGTCACATCTGGCTGAAAGAATTTAGATCATCATAAGAGTGAAAGACAATGCCTGTTACAAACTGCTTAGCAATTAATAGGGAGAACATATGGTAATAATGATCGTAGCACATTAACCTGGGAGGGAAGGTAGAGCAATACATCTAACACTAACCTGTAGCCATGTGTGGATCTTCTCCTTTTGACTGCTTCCAGGGACATAGCGTTGTTTGATTTCTCAGATCTGAGGATAAACTGTTCAGTACCACACCTCTCAAGCCTAAAGATAAGACATTCTTCTGAATTGATGTAGTATTCTTTTCCAAAATGTAAAGCAACTATTCAGAATGTTATACTCAAAAGAAAAAATCACATGGATTTCACTTCTATCATTCACATGTGTCGCCTCTCCAAATGCTAAGGTTTTTCTGAAAGTTCTCCAAATATGACCACATTCTCAATTACTTATTACAGAAACCCCCTCTAATTTTACAGCAGAGCTAGCAACAAGAAAAGTGCCACTGAAATAATAATGGTCTTAAACTGCCTTCCACCAAAGCCAAATGTGCAGAAAGTGGTACTTCTGATTTTCGTTACATCTATTCTCACAAAAAAGCAAGAACTAGATGAGATAAAATCTATTTAACCAAGTGACCTGTTTTCAGGCAGGATCAGCACGTCACATTTAATAGAATGAGAAGCATCACTGGGAGATGATGGCCCTTCTGCAAAGGAACCCTCTTACGGCTTATTGTATTGTTCGAACCACATCCTATCATGATGCCACAGACATTTCATTAGTCTATTTTTAATTATTTCTTTCAGGTTTTTCAAGTAAGGGTAAGGATTTACTTGCCTGTAATAATAAGTTCAGTTTTTGACAGATTAGGTATATAAGGTGCAGATTTCCACTCTGATGTTCTTCCTACTCAAAGATTTTTGTTTGCTTGCCAGTTATTTCATATTTGCATTCCCATATTTGCATTTGCAATGGAAAAGTAGGTAAACAAATTGTAAGTGTTACATTCTTGCACCATATAAATGCGGCAAACCAAAGGTTGATCAGGCTGATTTCTCTCACACAAACATATCTTCAAAATCGAAGAGACATTGCAGAGAGGCATCTCGTCTCATGAACCCATGAAAGACATCAAATCCTATTACAAGGTAGTATGAGACAGTTAAAAAATGCAATCTCTGACTATCCACAGACTAATTCAATTGAGTTTTCAGATGGTGGACACACACTGATTCTTGTCCGAATTGCAAACAGACCGCATGCTCATCTGAAACAGGAGAAAAACTCCTTGTGTCTCATCCCAGCCCTAATGCAAATAATAACGTCTGCAGAAAGATGTACATGTGAGGAGGGTACCGCATACAGGTAGGAGTGAGGCGTGAAAGAGTCAGGAGTCACACAACAGTACATGTTGAAGATAACAAACAGGGATGAACGTATGGTGAGGGAGCCAGACAAAATTACGAGGAGATGGACAGAATGATAAATGGGGGGAAATGACAGGGAACAAAAAGCACAGATAATAAAAAAAATAAGGTGGATGAAGGAAAGACAGAAGGGCGCCTGAAAACATCAAAGGGACGACAGGGAAATAGCAGATAGGAAAAGAAGTGTGGGAAGACAAATGTCAGAGAAGAATATGTTCATGAGACAATACAGAAGAAAAGCCAAGATGTGCCAGTTATGGAAAGAGGAAATAAAGGGTGAAAAAGAAGAAAAGCAAAACAAATACCTGTCTTTTTTGATAAACTTACAACAGTAGAAAATACAATGAGCCAAACAGGGAGAAAATGAAAATCTGGCTGAGATGAAACAGAACAGAAAGACACAGAAATATATGCGCACTCCAAATTTTCCATAGGGCTACGTTAGCTGATAACATGAGTGCAGACCAGCCTTCCTTCTTCGTATCTGACAACATAAACCACCCTCCACACTGAGAGCTGAGTTTCATTTCAAAGCAGCACAGAACAAGTCCCTGGAATTTCTTTTTTTCTTTTTTCTTTTTTTTTTTTAAATGGGAAACTAATTACACCCCATAAATTCCTGCAATAATATAACACGATGGAAGTTCAGTGCCTCAGGGCTGGAATCGAAGCTGGATCTGGCCCTAATTCAGGTAACAGAAGTGTCTGAAAAATTGATTTTCCTTTATGGGCAATTTTGACTAAGTTATTTCTTATTTTAAATGGAAAATAAAGCACAAAATCAGAACACTTTTAACTTGAACACTTGAAATGGAATAAGAATAGCATTTTCAAAAGAAAAGAAATTGCTAATGCTGTAAATTGCCCTACAGATATCAGCACATAAAGTTTTGTAATAAAAAGTCTTTCAATTGGAAAATTTGGTGGCTATTAAAGTTTTTCATGTGATAAGTGTCAACTTTAGCAACTGGGAACATTCCAGTCCTCTAAAATCCATTCTACTGCTAAGTGTGCCACTTCTTATTTATCACCCAACGAAAGTGAAGTAATACAAGAAGAAAACAGGAGAAAAACATCTGGTCCTTCAAAAGCCTCCAAAATTTTATGCTCTGGCAAGCCTGTCTTCCTCCTGCTGTTCTAAGTTTCTTCTCAGAGCTACTCTGAGAAGTTTCCCGGAGCACCATACAGTTATTTTTGCTCTCCGTGTTCACCTCTATCTGATCCCTCCAACGTTGCCTCTCAAGCGTCTCAAGCACATTCAGGTAACACACGGAAGACAGATTTTTTTTTTGCCCCTACATTTCTGGTTGCTGGACACATCTTTCCACAGGAACTCTGTTGACCAAAGTGATTCCAGAGTCCAAGCTAACACTCAGGATGCTTTTTGGAAAAGCGAAGGCAAAGAATTGTGTGTTTTCTTTAGCTGGAACAGAAACCCCCAGATATTCTGCAATATAATTTTACTCTGATATTAACACCAAACATGACAGTTTCTGAAAAGATTTTGGTCTTTGCTGTGTTAATCTGTAACAACAGATGACCAACATTCAAACTGGAGTTAGGTACTTAAATTGGTGTCACAAAATTTAGGTGAGGTTATCTACACACATTTTAAATCAAATGGTGAAACTATCCCCCAGACTAAGTTTTCAGTTAGATGTTAGATGTTGGGAGGATTACAAAAGCCAAATGGTCTATGCCTGTAAGATCGCTCCAAGTGTCTCAATCTTCATGATACATGTCATGATGTTCCTAACAGTATGCTTAATAAATAACTAATTATTTGTGTATCCCTTGGCTGAGTCCTTATACCTTCCTGCTGGCTTGCAAAGCACCGAGGCCTGGCCACAAAAGGCTGGTTTCACATTAAAAACTTAGTTCCTGAGCACACCTTTTTCACTTGTTACTGCCATACTACAGTGGCAAAACCAGCAAAAATAAACATTAAAAGAACATTACAAACATGCAAATTCCTTACCCCTTTGATTGTGTAATGATGTAAATGTGAAATTCTTAGTTCCTACTTCTTTGAAGGCACTTAGAAATCTTCATTTCACTATACCAGGGCTGGGAACAGGAAAACACATTTCTTCAATTTTTTATTACAAAAAGTGACCTCTTGAAAGCAAAAGCTTTTCTTTGAATTATAAACTTATTCATTTCAAAACAAAAAGATGTTAACAGCCCTTTTATACCCTCGTGGGGTTTAATTTGACTGCTCAAACTCTACATTAGTGCTACTGTTTACTGTAGTACTAATACTCCTTAGCATTGTAATTGCATAGTAATATTATATGGCTATATAAATCTTCTATGAAAAGCTGGGTTTTTGTCAAATTTTATTCTCCAACTCAAATAACCTCCATGGAAATCTGGAGTTGCTGCATTGTGACTTCAGTGAAACTCCTTCAGACTTCTCTCTGTGAAAAAAATTACCTTGAATCAGGAAAACATACAAACCCATGGTCGCTGTTAAGTCTTTGAATACCTTCACTCACTTTAACAGATTATGTACTGTAGAGAAATGGTTAACAGAGAAGGGTCACATAGACATGATTCAGCTGGCCAAGCAGGAGCTGGGGAAGTACAGAGCTTAGCCTTTCACGTGCTGATACGGCCAGGAAGCCCATACGGCAGGAGCCTCGGTGCTTCAAGGTCTGTTGCAAGGAGTAGTTAACAGACACAATACGGCTATCTGAGGAATGTCTGAGAAAAAAGTACGGAATGAGCATAACAAGGGGAGTTAAGGCGGGATTAGCCTTGTAGTACACAGCCAATAATGAGCTCTAGTTTTGCAATATGCATTAGCTAATTAAGGACCCTATAAACCTGTAGCATCACCTAATAAAGTTTGAAGCTTGCTGATCACTCATATTGAGCGTATCCAAGTTCTTCCCGACGTTTTTCGCGACAATGTACATACTCAAAGCACACAGTTATTTGCTTTTTGTCCCCTTGGTATCTTACCATTCATATATGCGTCAAAACCTTTCATAATTTGCACGACCACAGTCTGTTCACTGCTGTGTTTCACTTTGGAAGAGGAGAACTGAAGCCGTAACGCTGGGAAAGCAAAACCCCATTCCAAAAATGGAGAAATTAGTTTCTAATGGAGGAAAGGAAAAACAAAAAATGAGGGAAATCAGCGTACTTACAGAAAAGCCATGCTGTTAGCAGCAGGAGTTTCCTAGGAAATCAGTCATTACGGATATTCAGGCCAATCACAGGAGCACAGTATTTTAAGCCAAGTAAATAAATGGTTGCAGTCAGTGAAGAGTTGGGGTAATTTACTAAAAAGGAAGGAGAAAGAAGAAGAAATCTGTGATTAAATATATGGAAACTTCAAACATGTCAAAAAATATACGACTTTCTAGACAGCACTAAAACCCAAAAGGCATCTTCACAATCAGCGCTTCAAGTGTAGAGTAGTAAAAAAAAGTGATTTTTTAAACTTTTGATGTTTACAAAATTTTCCAGTGTGTGGGATGTGAGGAGGGGTCCGGCTCCAGAGCAGCAATTCCCATGGCCCTACGCTGTTTTCAAATGTGTCACATCCTGTAAAGTCAGCTCGTATTTACCTTAGCATGGCTCAGCTAAATGACAACATTTGGGGGAAAGATATCAAGGAAAAAAATTAGCAAAAAACTTTATGAAAGAGGGTTTTTTCTAACCCAGGAATAACCTTGATACGATCCTGAGGGAGCACTGAAAAACTATCCTCATAAAAATAGCCTTGTTGATCACACCGAGAAATGCAAAGGGGCTGCAGTTTTATTTCATATCAGGGCCTTTCTCCCCCTCCCTCCCATCTTTTTTCATACAAACACTCTTGAGGCTGTTAAATCAAATTTGATCAATTGGCTTCCAAAACTCCCTTGACACTTCATCATTTATTCAAACCTGAAACTTGTGGTGCCCTGGACTGCAAACATGAGCTGCCTTGTCAGTGGCCAAATAGCTTAAATATTAATTATTTCTGTCTATCCCCTTGCACAGAATTTCATCAATTAGGTATAAAAAAAGAAAACCAAGCCCATGACACACATACGATACACACATAGCTGTAAAAATAGCAAACTAAAAATATTAATATACCATTGAAATGTATAATTAATCCCCTGAAATTATAAAAGGACATGATATGTTTTGAATTATTCAGTCTGCATTGTGATAATCTCATCTGAGTTTAGTACATGCACTTATCAAGCTTAAGGAAAAAGCCTTTCCTCCTATATGTTTTTACTTTTAGTTAATCCAGAAGACTCCTTCATTGGAGTTGAGTTCATCAAAGAAAAACTGTTATTCTCACACTTAGGAAACGGCTGAGGAGCTGCTTGCTTGTTTATAATGGTCTTTCTAGAGAGCGAGACTGCCAGAGAAGGAAACTTGCAGTTATGAGCCCTGAACAAGTACTAAAGAAAACAGCAGATTTTATCAGCAGGTCTTTTCAGTTTTTCCCTATTATGTTCGTTTTTCTACCGGAGTGAAAAAAGATGAGCTGCCATCAGTTGAAAATGCCTCTGTCTAAAGACAGTTGGATCAATGCTGTCCTGTGGTTCTCAAAGGGGGAGAAAAAGGAGGGGCTGAAGGTCAACTTTCCACAAGATTTTTTCTTTTTCACAATAACAGTAAAAGAGGGAAGGGAAAAAAAGAGGCACTGAGAAAGAGCAGAAATTCAAGTAGAAAAGCATGGACTGTCCATCTTGGCTATAACTTTGTCAGCTAAAATTTAGTAATTGCTTCTGCATTGCTGTCAGGGGAGGCGATATTTAAAAGCAGGCTGCTCAGCGCTCAAACAGGACTACTCCCAAAGCTTTGCCTATATTCTCTACAGATCAGCAGAACAAGGGAGACCAGCTGCATAGATTTTCGTTAGGGCCTGATGAATAGGACAACAACTTACTGTTTCGGTAGGACCAAAACATTTAAACTCTTCTACAGGGCATGTAACTTCCACTTTGTTGCTTGGACTTAGAAAGATTGTTGTTTACTGCTACAAGGCACTGGAGATATTTAACCTCATTAAGCTCAAATTACTCCTGCAAATATCCCTCACTAGTCTGACAAACAGTGAAGTTTTAAGACTTCCTTAACTTTGGTATTTTACCTTTACACTCTCCTGCATTTACTCGCTCCAATTTTCTGTTTGACTTCAATTACTTCTTTTTCAGTATTGCCCATGCTTTTGATTGTTTTGATTCTATTTGATGTTTCTGGCTTTTCGGGATTTTGTTGTAATTTTGCTTTTTAGTTTAGTCTTCTTGTGTCAAAGCTTTTTTCTGAAATGATTTTAAATGTTATATTATCTCTATATACTCTTTTATTGTGTGATTTTAATGTTAACAAAGTACATTTCCTAAGCTGTATTTTTACACTGCTTCAGTTGGTTAGCTGAATTATTTTTTACCCCATCCAAGTGATGTAAACGATTGCTATGTAATGTTGAAACAAAATCTTTATTTTCTTAAAGCTTTTATAACTCCTGAAGATTTTAAGGGTTTGGATTTTACTTGGTTTGGGACTGATGATATTTCTCTTCAAGCTCCAAGCCATAATTCTTTTTCTGATTTGCCTTTAAGTCCTCTTTATAGCATGTCACAAAACCCTAATTCTGCACTACAGGGCGGGACATATCCAAATGTCTAATCCTCCATTAGTATTTATGATATTCCATAATTCTGTGCAAGTGTAGCAAGCAACAGTTGCTTTTAATAATTAATGAAATATGAGGGAGTATTTAGGATGGCCATCGGCAATACCAGCATTTTCCTTCCAAGCTGTATTTGTACCGCACTTCTATTGGTTGTATAGTAACTGCAGTGACTAGAAAATGCACAAGTGTTAATTTTATTAAATATGTTATTTTACTAAAGGAGTGCATTTCTTACTGGGTTTCTTTTCTACATTTTCCCCTACTTCGCTTCTCCTCACAATATTATACAGCTCTCTTTTTCTTTTGACATTCAGCTATGAGGTAAAAAGATAGCTCATTGTGTTTAAGAGTGCCTTTGTTGCCTCGCTGTTTGTTTCATAGTGTGTGGGCCATCTTCTTAATATCAGAAACACTTCTGATTGCAACAGTAAGGGCTCTTTAGAGGCGTTATTTGACTGCAGAGTCATCCCTCCGCCCCTTCAGAGTTGCATGCATTTTATGAGGATAGTTTGAAGTCTTCGTGCTCTACATTCTGGGCAGTTTTAGTCACAGCCTCTCTCAAAAAGGTCTTCTGAGGCTATCAGATTTCAGGCAGGGAGATTCTGTGGCTTGATCTTGGTCGGTTGTTGGTTTGGGGGGGATTTTATCTGTTAGTTTTGTTGCTTTTTTGAAAAGAACATGTCTCTTGCTTGGCTTTCTGAATATCGATGTTGCACTTCCGTATCTGCCAGCTTACAGAATCATTGTTTTTAATCCACTGAACTGGCTCAGAAAGCTTTCATGAGCATTCTAAATGCAAAAATGTATAAGTGATGACAGATAGGAAAGGTACCCAGGTAAAAATGTCAATTCACTGAAAACTGACAAGGCATTTTGCCAGCTTCAATATATAGGTTCTTATCTTTAGTTTTCCCTTTAATCTGTTACACATGAACTGACTTAAAAATAGAGCTACACGTAGGAATTGGTCCCCAGTATTTCACGGAGTAAAGACCCACTAAAATCCTTTACCGGGCTAGTTAACATCATGTTAACTAAGCGTGCATACCCATGTAGTATGAATATTTACATAGAAGAAGTATTGCATAACCTTAATTTTCAAAGTTTTAACAACATTTCTTAAAAAAAAAGGGGGGGGGGCAAATTTAATGGGAAACTGCACTGAATTCTTCAATCGTGTTTGCTTATGAAATTTGCTTTTCAAATCACTCTATTTCTCTTCACTCTTCTTTGATCGGGGGTTAAAATTTCATTTAATTAGAATTAAGTGTGTTGGAGTTACAAGGCAGTAGACGGAAGCACTGATCAGTGCTCTCACTGCACCTTTTTCATTTGCTTCTCTCTGCATTTTTATGCTCATACCATGAAAAAAATCTGAGATGCATCCTCACCTACAAATACCTGGGAAGACACTGTGTTAAGAATAGAATTTAATTAAGCATTTCAAATCCGTTCAACATGATAATTTAAACTATTCAGCAAAATATTAAGTTTTCATCCTGTCAATAAAAGTAAAGTATCCCCATCAGAAATGCCTAAACTTGGTGCGCACATAGAAGGCTGTTTCTGTTCTTCCTGCAGAGTATGTTTTTAAGTGTTTTTTGGCACTTTTCACAGATGTCTATAACTGAGGTATTGCCTGTGCAGGTTTAAAGCAACCCTGAAATAAGGAGCTGAGCTCAGAGCAGCTGCAGGTCCAGTGTCCAGCTGCTGATGGTGGCAAGCATGCTCTTTTATAGACCCCTTCTGTGAAAGCTGCAGCTGCTAATGACACACGTTTCTCAGTGGTGGGAATATATTTGCTTTAAAGAAAAATTAGCAAGGTGCCCTATTCCACTGTGGGGAACTACCTGCAATGGTCCACAGTGACCGATCAGTTGCAACATATGCTGAAGTTAAACAAAGCTCTGTGTGGAGCAGATCTAGTTAACTTCCTGTGATCTGTCAAAACCATAAGTTAGAAAGAAACCATACCACGTTTCTGAGCCCAAGGCATGCAGATTCTACAAAGACTTATTACTGCCCTGGGTTCAGCAGTAGCAGTCATTTCTTCTCCTTCTTAGCAGCTGATGTAGTGCTGGGGTTTTGACTTTCAGCCTGGGAGCAGCGCTGATAACACCGATGGTTTTAGTTGTTGCTATGTTATGCTTCAACCAAGGACTTCCTAAGTCTCATGCTCTACCAGGGAGAGATGCACTGCTCTGTCATGTCTTAAACCACAGTAATTACCCATCCTGTTTTTTATACAAAGTGGCAGAGAAACAACATTGGGCAGGTCAGCTGAAAGTGGTACACTTTGCTTTTCAGGGGATTTCATGCATTTTTTCAATGCATGAAAAAGAAGTTCATTGCAACTACTGCATATTATATAAAGAAATACTACTTAGGAATCCACCCTGAGCTTTCTATCCCTCGCATGGTGACTTTCAAAGTTTGTTTTTTCAGTGTATACTTTCTCAGATCTTCAAATGGGTTGCGTCAGTAGGTCTGGCTCGAAGCCTGATGCAAGGTAAATATGGTTTCTTTTCCTAGAGCTAAAGAGGCTTCAGGAATCTCAAGATTAAAGAAAAAAGTAGCAACATGCTTTGAAATAAATAAGCAGAGAGGTAGGTTAAGTTGGTAGGAAAACTATAGTGCCACAACCCTAAAGCAAGCTCTTTGAAGTGAACATCCACACTCTTGGCAGGTATTCAGAGACCTGTAAATTCATAAGAAAACTGAAAGTGTAATCATTTGTTAGCACATGACATGGACAATGATGTAATTTCCAGCAATTCTGCTTAAAATTTGTATTCCTTAGGTTAATAAACAGAAAAAAAAAAAAGAAGCTAAAATTCTGGTTTTAGTTTCTATAGTAGAAAACTCCTATCAGCCTTTGGTTAGATGTTCTAAGGCACAATTATTAGTGAGTCTGAATAGTTTAGATCTTAGAAGCGTTTTAGACCTGGCTTCTACTTCTGGTGACTTCATGTCGTCGTACCTTGTCATGTTGCTTGAAAACCCTTCCATCACCCCATCCTTGCTCCACCCATGCCAAATATGTTCAGGAACTGAGACACTTTACAGTTTCTCTTTGGTGTTAAAGAGATCGTGCTTTGAGAGTTCTTTTTAAACATACTTTTCTATTCCTTTGATAATTTTTACAGTTTATCTATACTTTCCACTCAATTATTGGTATTCTTGGAGTACCTTCTGGAGATAGCTATACCAATCTAAAACATTTATTCTCTCTCCTATTGAAGTTGGTCCAATTTTCTCATTTCAGAACTACATTAACACTTTTGACAGCAGTGTTACACTGTGAGATCATTTCCACCACAACTCACAAACCCTTTGAAGTCACTGCTTCCCAGAAGAGTATTTCCCATCCTGACATTATTTTTTAACTCAGATCTTCGTCTATAATTTTTTCACTTTTAGTTGAGTTGTTGTTTTCCCATGGGTAGTTTATCAGTTAACATATATCTTCCAGGCATTTGTCTTCATACTTACTTCCCACTTATGGGACACACATGGATTTCCCTTCTTCTATGAAGAAAGCTGTGCCTTGCAACACTTTGTAGTTCTAGTCCAGATCTCTCATTGATCTTGTGTGGATACCCAAGACTGTTCCAATGTCTTTCTTCCATATGGTACACAATGTCTGATCCACTGATGCCCCATTCTTCTTTCACATGGAAAAGAACAATGCAATTGAAATTATTTTCTATATCTTCATTTCATAAAAGGGAATGTAAATGGCACAATTTAATTTGCATTAAGTAGCTGCAAACTTTAATGGCTCCAACATGTCATTTGCCATTACCACAATCAGGATAACACAAGCTTGCTCAGATGTGGAAGGAATATCCAGAAATCACCTTTTCCCCCCATAGCCATCAGCGACCATAACAGAACAGTCCCTCCTCCCCCGCCTTCGTTACTGTTTCAGCTGTGGCATGCCAACGTGTTACCAACATGCAAGTTGTACCTTCAAGCAGAAATTATGCTTGTTGCCAAAGATTAACACAATCTGAACCCCTTAGTTTACAAGTTCAAGGATATAGGCAAGCAGAAGAGCAGGATATTTAGAAGGTCCATTACACATTGAAAAGAAATAAAATATGTTTATCATTCTTTCTTAAATGTAGCCCTTAGGTCGTGGCCCCTTCAAGTTTCCCTTTGCGGATCCTTCCGCCATCAGCCAAGGAGTAATTCTTGCCTTCTCCATGGCATCCAAGGGAAGCAGGGAGCCCCTGAGGAGGCATCTCCCAGCCCTTCCCTGTTATAGCTACACCGTCTCAAAGCCGGCCTCAAGCACAGGCAGACAAATGGCCAACAGTGGGGAAGAGGCTGCTGATGCACTCGGGGCGCAGAGAGTCTCTCGGATATAACATCCTGGATTAATCAGGAAGTCTGATCACTACAGCTGTACCCCATCTTCTATGCATGTACTACACAGTAGGAGCCACTACCAACTAATGCTACATCACCTATTACTCATTTTGCTTTCCATCCACTGCAAATAGGTATCATATGAACTCAGCACTTCTTCCTGTTCCATTACTTTCACTGGGGAAAATCTCTGTCCGCTGGCTTTCAAGCAAGTGGCTTAAAATTAATCAGGAGGAGAAGCCAGAGAGAGATTTCATTTTGGACTTACCATCAGATATAAATCAACCATTGCTCTTATTTATCGCATTGCCATCATCACCAGAAGGATTATTGTTGTTGCTGAAGCTAATCCACCATCAGCCTCCATCAGTCACAGATCAAATATCTACTAACTCATATCCTATTAAACAAAAAACCCCAAACTTCATCTCCTAGATGATTGTAACATAAAAGCCAAATTGTTCCTGAATTATACATTCAAATAGAACAAAACCTAAGACAATACAGGGTTCATAGTGAATACAAATAGGAAATCTCCCATATCCATGACTGTAAAGCCACATATCTAGCCATGTAAAGAAAAAGAGAAGATGGATGTGCCTAAGAAGTAATGTCCTTTAGTCAAAACAATATGTAAGCTCTTACTACATAATAAGAGGTGGAGTATTTCATACAGTTGTTTCTCTGAAAAGTGAATATGGAACAACATAGTTTCACAGCTTCCTCTTTTCTACAGTCCTCAAAGATAGACACTTTGCCAGTTTCCCATCTTCTGAGAACACATCTATCCTCCTAGAGGCAGTTCCACAGACCTGCAAAGAATTATAACTTAGATTTCTCCCAGATGAGGTAGAAAACGACTTAAACATTCAGAAAATGAGAGACATACCAGAACACTTTATAAAGTGCCTTAAATTCCAGTACAAAGGCGGGAGTACATTTTGAAATGATCCAAGTCTGTCCCTGAGCCTCAAACAACCTGAATAAAATATTATGATGTTGATGTTAGCAAAAATAAATCAGAACATTAGAATTATTTAAAAACAGGAAGAAAACTGACAATCTGTGGGAGGCAGATTAAATTCTAAGCAGGCCCTGTAGAGTGTACTGAAGATAAGCCCCCCTAATAATGCATCTATTACATGGTAGTATATGACTTGAACTTAAACAAAAAATAGCAACACAGAAAAAGCGAAAGTTTTTAAAAAAATAAATCAAAAATCCATTTACTGTTGGGGTAAAACCAGATATTAAAAGCACTTTACCTTCCACCAGTCAATCAGAAGACATGTACTGAAGCTGTTTTAACTCAACTGGTCTAAAATAACTTGCCACAAAGCATTGAACATGCTGGCTGATGAACAGCGAGCTTCTCATAACTAAGAGGTACATTCAGCACAGAGAGAGGTGAGCACTCCTTCCCACTGTAGACCTTAGGCAGGAACCAAGGATTCCTTCTGCAACCTGTGGACTGACTGATTGATCAATCAGTCTGTCTGTCGATCCATATCCAAAAGCAGCATCCCACCCCCTCACTTCCTCCATGGTTTCATCCCATACTGGTGAAATCAGTTGCTTCTTTGAAGGAAGACGGATGACAAAGTCGGTGCGAACTGTTATGCTGATGAAGCTGGGGGGAAGTTGATTTTCAATAAGACATGGAATAGCTAGATAATTGCCAATAATTTCAATGACTACACGGACAGTAAGGCCATTATATATGCATTGGCTTGACTCAAATCCAAAAAAAAAAACGGAGTAGAAGATAGAGAATGTGATTAAAAATTGCTCTAGTTGATTAGGCAGATTAATTGCCATCAGCAAGGTCGCTAAAGGACTCTACCTCTGCTTCTAATGAAAATTTAGACAACTGAACAGAAGAACCATGTGGGTAACTGGAGAACTGTGAGAAAAGTAATTTATAAGTAGTAATTCTAGGGACTCAACATGTTCACTTGAGATGGGAGACTGTTACGAAGCAAGCTGTTCATCTAAGCCCTTCTCAGGAGGGGAAAAATGTAGAAACCAAAAACATTTTCCATAGCAAAGAGGAAGGTTTAGAACAATTGAGTTCCTAGAGATTGAAATAAGATAAATTTAGACTAACAAATTACAAGGCACTTTCACACTTGGTTTAATTAAGAATTAAGCAGTGAAATCCGATTAGGGCCTATAGCCTGTCATAGAAGAAGTCAGGCTGTATGATCACAATGGTCTTGTTTGCTTTTGTAAGCCTGTGGCTTCCTTAACAACTTTGCTCACTTCTAGATGTTTAGCAGCACACTCTTTATCCAGTCCTACCACAGGGGTTTCGGGCTACTTAAGAGCTCTTCTAAATCACTAGTTCAATAGTCACTTCCAACTCCATTGTAATCATACAGCAGCAAGCACAACAGCTCTGTTTTAGGGAGCATTCAGGAAACGATTTCCAAGAACCACACCATTCACACTGGTACTACAAGTAGACATAAAGATTATTGATTCTCTGTGCCTTTTCCACTTGCATAGAACAACAGTTCCCATCATTCAGAGTTACTTTTTTTGGCATTAGTTGTGTCTAAGTATTTTTATTATTACAGTCTATTTTTAGTTTCAGAACTCTATGTGGCATCTACTCTAACATCAGTAAGAAAACTGAGACGAGGATCCAAGCCTTTGTTTTATGTGTACCTTTACACTCTATAGAAAACTAGAAGAGGGTGGAGTTTTGTTTGGGTTTCTGTGGTTTGCTTTGTTTGTTGGGGGTTTTTCATCTGTGTTAATTTTGAATACAAGAAATGCATAGCAGAGTGACTGAAAACACCTCTAATTCATTCCTAAGTGCCTCTGACTTTGGAGACTGCATAATTATCTCCAGGTAAGCTATTCCAGTGCTTCTCTATCCTGAGCCTTGGAAAGGTTTTCCTTATGTCTTTCTCAACCTTTTCTCCTGTAATTCAAATCTCTGCTTGTCACCCTGTCCATCCTGAACAAAGAAGCCAGTACCTGAGCAGCTAGGGATGGCTCTGAATAAGCAATAGAAAAGAAGAGAGAAGCAATGAATTTGATCCACAAAGCACTGTTTCTAGGCATAGAACAAGATCCCTTTTTTCTAATTATTCTCATATTTGTCATCAGCATGTATCAGAGAATGGAGATCTGCACCACTTTCCATGTTAAGTTATGTCAGGTGCAGCATTAAAGATTGGGTGTACAGGACAGCAGCTTTGGAGACACTGCTAGATCGGTTGACTTTCTAGGCTGCAAGTGCACACTGCAGCAGGCTTATGTTCATTTTCTCATCAACCAACACCCCCAAGGCCTTCTCGGCAGGGCTGCTCTGAATCTCTTCTCTGTAAGCTACACAACCTATAGATGTGCCTGGGATTGCTCTGACCCAGGTGTAGGACCTTGCACTTGGCATGGTTGAACTTCATCCGGTTGGCATCAGCCCACCTCACAAGCATGTCAAGGTCCCTCTGGATGCCATTCCTTCCCTCCAGTGTATCAACCGAATCACCCAGCTTGGTGTCATCGGCAAACTTGCTGAGGGCACACTCAATC
>JANRGW010025243.1:28693-39837 GCA_024733675.1 Psilopsiagon aymara | reverse complement strand
TTTTTTTTTTTGGGTTGGGTTTTTTTTGGGTTTTTTTTTTTTTTTGGTTTTTTTTCCCCCCCCCCCCCCCCGGCTATTATTTCTATTATTTTCAGCCTTCAGGCCCTTTGGAAACACCTCCTGATGTGTATGAAACAATTTTGGCTAAAATATCAATACCAATAGCAAATAAATTTGATCTACTGCATGTACCATGGATCTACAGCAAATCACAGCTGTAGTAAATTACCACCAGAACAATTACACTATTAACTACTAAGTGAACATGACTGGAAAAAGGGAAATGCAGCTTGCTTTCACAGGATAATGGACAGAGATGCCACAGCCAGCTCAAACTTACTCTCCCATAGCTGCACTTCTGACAGTCAGCTCTCCCTTTTCCTCACCCCTTATTTCCACCTTTTTCTCCAGACAAAACAGTTGCTACTACTCCAGACTTGACAAAGATGAGACAGATATTTATTTTAATCCCTGAAAGGACTGTTCAATAATAAGAGCAGAGAAAATGGAAGATTTTTTCTTTTTTTTTTTTTTTTTCAGAAGCAGCCCAAACTCATTCTACCCTTTTCTGAACATAAGTTTTCTATTTTCATGAAGTAGAATTTCCATTTGTTTAGAGGCTTCAATACATGCCCTATATTTAGAGAAACCAAAATGACCTGGTCAGACATACAACAACTTCTAAGAATATTTACTTTTTCTCTAATTTAAAGCATTGTGTGTGTCAGAATGAAACAGGGCTCACAACCATGGGGCTCATTTTTGGTTTTCAATTTATTATTTTACTTTTCGTCTACCACAGATTCATTGAATTTCACTTGCTATGATTTCCTTTCTCCTTTTCATGCTTACCAACCTCATTTAAAAATTTACTATCATGAAATTTATTTTGTCCAGTTTTATAGTTTCTTTTGTGATTTGCATTCATTCTCTTTGTTCCCCTTGTTATGGTCACTTCCATTCTGCATTCTCATCTTTTGAATTTCCTTTCTAGTATCCTTTAGTACCCTTTTAAGTATCACTTTCACTTCCTCTCAGTCTTCTTGTGTCTGATCTATAATCTCCTTTTATCTCTGTTTTTAATTCTCTTTACTAAGAGTATGATTGCATTTCATTTGCCCCAGCCTGTTCTCCTTTCTCTTCTCCCTCATCTCAGTACTTTCACTCTCATATTTATTTGTCCAATGCTCCTTCCTTGTTTGCCTAATCTTCCTACTGATGTATATGCCATCCTGCCAGGAGTGGCATTGACAAATCTGTGGACTTGATACCTGGACCATATCTTCATTTAATATTGGACTGTTCCTAAAATATTCTCCAAATGACAATGAAGATGGTAACAGGTAAAAAATGATGAAGAATTTGTGGTATCTTATTTTGATTTTCAAACCTGTTTTTGAAGAGGACAAATTTTAGAGTCCTCAGAATAGGCAAGACATTGGAACAGTCCATGTATGACTGAACACTGGGATTTGTGAGCCTCACAAGCCTGTAGCAACCCATCTGGTTACTTTCTACAGGATGGCAATATACTGTTCAAAGCTGACATTTCAAGTTACATACACAAGAACCTTTATGGACTGCAGTTAAAACTTAACCTATCTGTCCTAGCAGTCAACTGTTTACTAGGCCAGCAGTACAGGACCCAACTGTTTTTGCTCTTCTTGAATAAGTCAGCTGTAGGTAACAGCCTGGGAGACTCAGGAGCAACTACAGTTTCAGTAATTTTCACAGTGTCTATTCTTCCTTGGTACTTTTCTTTGTTCCCTTTGAATGTGAATATCTGAATACCACATATTGTAGTTATCACTTCAGAAAGTTATCACAGTAACATAACCAGCTTCTACTACCTCAAATTTCATATTGAGGAGCCTTTCCTTTTCATATTTTGCATATTTTTCAGTATGTTTGACACCACATAATCTCAGAAAATGATCCTTTTCTCACCTGTTCTATAAAACTACAACAGCTGAAATACAGAACAGCACAACTTTTGCTATCCTAAAAAGGATCCTAAAAAGGATAATAATTTCTGATTCTTAGTTTCAGGTCTTTGTTCTGACCTTTGTAGTGAATTCAATAAATCTAAAATGTCTAAATATTACAGAGCTTAAATTACCAATGTTGGTTTATTTCTACATCAGTCATACAAAACCACATGTTTTCTATAAACTTATCTACTGAAAGTCAAGTCCATGACAGGAATTTATGAACCTACTTGCACTCAATCAACTATGTGTTTATCTGTGCTTCAAGAACAATTTTTAATGTGCATGCTCTTTCTCAGCCTTTTCTCCGGCATGTTTGTCACCAGTGCCTGATCCACCAACATCATGATGCTTCTGATGAAAAGCCACAAGTTTCCAATCTCTAACAAAATCTGAAATGGATCAAACTTTGAACACTTATGAGTTTTATGCAGATTTCACAGAACTTAAACTTGCAGCCATCTTCCTCTCCTAGAAAGAAGCCTGTACCTACATCTTTCCAGCTATGTAGTTATGAAAATGCATCTAGAGTTGCACAGAATATGAAGGAAAAATCTGAAGCAAATGACAATTCTAATGCATTTGATGATGGTGCAATGGTCAGAGAAGATGCCAGTGATGACAGTTGAACGTCCCTTTGCCGTCCCAGCCCCCTTCATATATTCTCAGGCATAGGATGACAAAGGGAAGTCCACGGGTCACATGAACAGATATTCTCGACATATTACCCTGTCCAAATTGCCTTCTCTACCCAGTCATGATACTTAACCTATTCCTTACTCGGAGGTAACTTTTTCTTATAGGCCTGCCAAAACTCAACTACATCCACTAACACTATAAAGAAGAAAGATTAAATTGAAGGAACAAAGGAACCAATGCCTGTGGTCTGTGGTCTGTCTGTTTTTAAAGAGCATACTGTAGAGGTAGAGCAAACCTTCAGCACCAAACAGCATGTTTAAATTAAGAACACTGCAAACTGCTAATGAACAGCAATATTCCACATGAAATCCGACATGGTCTAGGACATAATTCTTTCAGGTGTGTACTTATCAAAAGAAGAGTAAGAATATCACAAGGTAGAGCTACCCAGCCTAAGGAAATCTGTTTAAGAAATACCAACATGTTTTGGTGCGTGGAACTGACTGAGCAGTGCAGAGTGGTTCTTGAGCAAAATACACAGAGGTTTGTTTAGTTTTGTTTGTTATGCTATGCTATGCTTCACTATGCACCATGTCCAGATTCTGATGCTGCTGACAGATGATTATACATGTCCTTCTAAAGAAAAAAACATTCCTAATTAATTCACAATCTTTTTCATTGAGATTAAAAACTTCTGAAAAGGCTACACATGATCAACTCAAGTAAAAAAACAGTTTCTGTCCTTGTCTTTCTCCACAGCTCCAGTAAGATTATTCATATGAAGGAAACTAGACATTTATGATGGGAGTGATAGTAAGCATGTGGAAAGGAAAGGAAAGGAACGGAAAGGAAAGGAAAGGAAAGGAAAGGAAAGGAAAGGAAAGGAAAGGAAAGGAAAGGAAAGGAAAGGGAAAGCTTGTTCTGCATGAACCTTCAATGTTTCCTTTTGATATTGAAGTAGTTTAAGAAAAGTTCATCTTACTTTCAGCATTTCTTACTAGAAAATGATGAACTTCAAAACCATGAATTTGAGACAACTTATGGCTTACTGTGAGGTTACTGGTCTGAGTTAAAATAGTCTTCACTTGTGAAAATAAGTAAGACCTGCCTTGGGCATTGAACCATCAAACTGACCTCCAGCTAAATGCACAATGTAGTGACTTTGTCCTGAGCCTGCAGACTCTGACTGACCCACAAATACAACTGTACTCTCTGCCTGGAAAGCATTTTTTAATTTCTGAATATTTGCTTTGGACCAAATAAGAGCTATGGGAGCTGTAAAAGCTAAAAAGATAAAGTGGAAACAGTATCAATGAAATCTATGTTCTAGTCTTCACAGGGGGGCATAAGGCAAGCTTTTTATCATTACTATTTAATAATACACTCATTCAGGAAATTAGATACTGCTGAAAGACAGAGAATGATGTCATATTAGGAACAAAACTAGCTGAGTCTTTCAGAATTATCTGGCATTCCTAATGAGCTGATTTAATCTTAAATTTCATAAAAGAGACTGCCACTGTCCTAATTTATTTGAAGGGAATACAGTTTTGCTTGTCTTTAATATGTGAGCACAAGATTGAAATTTTCCTTTGTGAATAGTGTGTGATCCCTAATATTCAGAAGAGAGAACTGCGCTGGAGAAAGACAGTTGAAGCAAAAGAATACAAATAAAGCGAAACTACAAGTCTAGCATGTAAAAGTCAGGCAGGCTTAAAAATAAGAATAAAATCTGCTTTCATCACTATTGTCCAGGGATAGGCTGTGAAATAAGAAGTTACCAACTTGGTTTTCTAGCCCTCTCTCCTTTGTTTGGTGATTACCTAAAAATGGTAACTTTTCCCAACTCTTCATCAAACAAAAGTCTGATGCTGTCAGTATTCTTCCCCACTCCATACGCTTACTACTGGAAAATGGGAATCACACCCATGCACAGTTGCACACAGTCTTGTCTGAAGATGCCCTTATAGCAGTGCCTCTACATGGAGAGGGTGAAGGATCTCCATTGCTCTGATAGAAAAGAGGGTAAGTAAAGGCACCTGAAAGTGACCATCTGTTTGGCTGACCGAACAGGACATGTGGTAACTACTCTCATCCATATGGTCACCTTTGTATTATCTAGAGGCCGACCAGGACTCAGTCACCTTTTCACAGAACAAAGGAAAACAAAATGTGGCAGACACATTCTAGATGTAACTGAACCAAGACATACAAATCTTACCAGCAGCCTTCCTTTTTAACAACTCTCTCACATTAGAATTTTGCAGAAGTGTTGTGAGATCAAAGTGGTTTTAGTTTATAAGAGAGAGAGATTTTGAAGGAAGAGGTCAAATAAAAATAGAAGTGCCTCAGAGAAAAGGGAAGAAAGAAGGAAAACAGATACTCCTGGCAGGTGAGGGGAGAATGATGCAGAGAGAAACCAGTGAAGAGAAATCCTTCATTTTTTTTGTCGGTATTTGGAGAGATCAGGCAAGAATTTGACTTGAACCAACAAAGTTTTAAGGTTCATCCATCATCTACTTTTCAGCAGATAAGCCCCTTGTCCAAAACTGAATTATGCTAAATCTCTCTAAAGAAATTTATTTTTTAAAGATATCTCCAACACAGTGTTGTGCTGCAAACTGCAAAAGCTCACATTTTTCTTATAAATGTTCTCAAAATGACTATTATTTATGGCACAGCTTCCTACAGTTTCAGTACTTCATACATGCCATCTTAAAATGTGAATTGTTGTTGCTGGTCAACCTAGAATTAGATGATACTATCTCAAACTGCTAAGCAAACACATAGGCATGCACAGACCACTTAGGTTGTACACACACTTGTTCACAGCTACACACTGCTCTCTGAGAAAAAGCAATATATACTCCAATATAATAAAAATAGTAAGTCTTTGGTGTGTGTTATTCATGCAATGGTGTTGAAAGGTGTAAGTAGCACACTATTTTAATTTAAGCACAGACTGTACTCATCATATGGAAAACTTTATAAAGACCAACATGCCAGCTTATGTTCACCTCATTGACCCTGCTTGTAATTCATCATCAACTGATGTCTGAAAGACTAAGTTTATAAAAGGAAAAAAAAACCCCAACTTTTGAGAGAAAACCTGGGGCCTTATTCTAACCATGATGGGGAATTTATCATTATAATTGCAAAGCATGAGGTTAAAGGACCATTAAACCTCATACTTTGCCTCTAATGAGAGATGCACGGGAAAAATTAACAAATACACCGCAAACACCTAGTAACACTTCTGTGGGGTACTTTCTCTGCCTCTAAATATCAATAGATCTGGGACTGCTTGAGTTGTCCAATCACTGCTCCTACAATCATGTAGGATTTTATATAACTCTACACACTTCAATCATTTCTCATCCAACCAGCAAAGCATCATAAAAAGCTCATCCTTAAGTTTTGCCATCCTTTCCTCTACCTTTACTAATTCCACTCTTTACAAAATGCAGGGAACAGAACTGTGTAATGTTTTAAGGAGTTGAGGGTAGCAAAGACGTAAGCTAAACCTGAAGAGCCTTGACAAACAGTGTTTGAAACTTATTGGAAACAAAATCAGCTATTTGCTCTGCGCCCTGATCCACAGGACTCTAAAATAAAATTTTACTATCATTGTCCAGTACTATTTGCTTTTATTAGCTCATGCTCACCACTTCAGACAGTAGAACTACTCCCCAGAATACACAGACCTTATTGCTTATTTAAACTCATAGTGTCTCTGATATCATTGCAATTATAGAAGAATACAAACAGAATGTTACTCACTCGTATTTATCTTCTGAAGTGAAATGTGCTTTTCCAGCTGTCTACGAAGTTTCACCTCTGCTCCATATTTACCAGTAGTCCCATTGTCAGCCAAAATAAAATGCGAATGCATACTGTTGAGCACTGTCAACTTACTCATGGGATTGGACATTGTTTGGTATGGCCGGACCACCTGCATTTTAGAGACAGAGGAGAAAAAAATATGCTAAACAGAAAAGACTCTCTGTACTAAACCAATTATAAGATGCCAACTGACAAGACGATACAAAAGAAAAAAATAAAAATTGCTTTAAGTACTGTACTCAAGTACGGCTGTCTTCTATGTGTAAAGTAGAAAATAACCTTAGCACTTAGACCAGCATGGCCACAGCCTGTAAACATTGGCCTTTCACAAGCAGACGCTACTTAAAGGGTTTTCCATAGTAACCTTTTTCAGTACCATTGATGACCTCTGTTTCAGTGCCAAGTCAGGCTAACAGTCAGTCCTCCAAAGGTCTGTGTAACTACACACACACTGTACAACCTGTCTTTCAGTAGTGTCACTGTAAATCCTCACCTCATCTGACTGAAATTTTGATTCTTCCTTCACAAACCCTACCAAGCACAATGTCTCCTCTTCTATCCCATTCAGAGCCATCAGCACAGGAGGTCCTTTGCAAACACATCAACAGAGGTGCCTTGGAAGCTCTTGGAGAGGTGTACACACAATATTATACCACATTTTCAAGTTCCTTGGGAAAAACTACTGGCCCATTTAAGAATGGTACAGTACAAAGGCAGTTGCTGGCATTCACAACAGATTTAGGAAATTCACTACACTTACTTTAATTTGTTTTCATCATGAGAAACTCTTCTACAGACCATACCTTGTTGCCTCTAGACAGGCAAAATGATAGCACTGCGCCTCATTTGGCTGTTAGCTATTATAGTGGGTATCCAGTGATATAAGAAAGACTGACTATATTGATGTTGCAAAAGCACTGGTGCCATGTTGAGGAGTCCTGGCTGATTATTCAAAGACACTTGCTAGAAATGCATGGTTTATGTATGTCTTGTCTTTTCAGAAAGACATAACTCCTGAAAATTTGTAAAATAAAGTCCCAGCTGAAGAAACCCTAAAGTGACTTGTCCCACAACTCAGCTGGGCTGTACTTCACCTGCAAGGAATTATCTTCACAGCTCTGGCACAGTTCATTTTGCAAATCTAACAAAATCTTGTGCTTTTTAATGTACAAGTGTACACTTAAGTTTTGAAAAAAATGCCTGCAGAAAGAAATGTATCAACTTATCAATTTGTTCCTAAGCTTCTCTGCCTTTTTTTTAAATTGAGACACAATTCTTTACAAATAATACGTGCTAGCAATTTTTTGGCAAGAGCTCTTGTTCTTTATTATTTTCACTTGTGAATGCTTGAAGCACTTCAGTCAACTCTTGACTGGCAAGAGAAAACCCACAGACTTCTTTTGCTGTTATAAACTGTCACATAGAGGGTAAGTGCCCTGTAAGTAGTTGATCCTGCAAAAAGGAGGAAATAGTTCTGAAAAGACTAAGAGGCAGATGGCCAACAGCAAGGCAATGCACTCCACTGTGAGAACAGGTGATAGTCTTGGCTCAAGTTTCTTTTATCCTATTTCTTTTGGTGCCCCATTCATAAAACATTTATTTTGTAGGCATATATAGATTAGCAGTATCAATACATAGCTGATCATTAACTAGCTTCTGAAGACGCAGAAATCATGTGTCCCATGCCACAGTCAGAAAGAAACAAAAGGCTCTTTCTCACATGCTTAAAAATCACATAAAATCAAACTAAAACAGTTACAGATTTTTTTGAACTAATACCTCCCTCGTCTCTCTATAATATAGTGGGCAGAGGCCAGCATGATGTAATAGAAGAGGAATGACTTCAGTTGCTCACTCATTGTATGATTACAAACTGCTGTGTATGCGATCCTACTGACAGCTTGTGGTTTGTGCCCAAGAGCCCCAGCTCAAAACTTTATAACGGTGGCAGCTTAATCTGCAGTTCTTTGGAGCTGCAGCACCAAAGGCTCCACACACTGACCTAGTAAAGCTGCTGCAGGGCAGACTAGTAGGCTATGCTTTGATTCTGTGTCTGCTGTTTGGCTACAAGGTGAATCTTAATAAATGTTATAGATGTGAAAATGAAAATACAATTATTTTCAATTGAATTGTTCACAGCATGCACAATTCAACAGCTGAAATACATTTTTTTAAAAATACTATCACAAAACACAGTCAGACTGTTTTCCTGATTAAAGGATAAGCAAAATCTTCAGGAAGGCAAGAAAATCACAGACTTTGATGCTGTTTCCTTGAGGCAAATTGCTTTTCCACAACACTTAGCAGTTTTTCAATTTCTCACTCTTTCAGTTCCTATTCCTTTGTTCTTTTCAATCCCTTACAATTTACAGGTAAGTTTAAAGGTTGGGAAAACTTTGACTTTAATGTGCTCTCATCCTCCTTCTGCATTGAGAAGAGGGAATAATGTCCCCTGGCATGCTTCTCTGCAGAGTTGAAAGGAAGCATTTGTGTTCAAGACAACCCCTCTAAATATAGGTTAATGAATGTGATAGCAGCCGTGCTTTGAAGCAGGGAAGTTGTTTTTCAAATTAAGCCTTCTCCACAGCCTTACTGTTCTGAGGTACACCAGGGAATAGAGTAGTTCTTGGTTTAATTTAGAGGATCCTGGAAGCATGATGGTCCAAATTCTCTGTGTATGCTACAAATAAGCTAGTCCTTAGCTTTGCCTCAGGCATGCTTCCTACCTTGTAGTTTGCAATGACAGCTGAATTTCTTTCCCTCACAGCTTTCCTTACTGTAATTATTTCCTGACCCAGCCTGCAAGGGGACACTGGATAAAAGGTACAGTGAAACAAACTTGTGAACTATATATGATTATTTGTAGTATTCCACCCCCCCACACCCCCCCAATTTGCTTTATTTTTAAAGAATAACTCTTTATGGAAGGAATTAAAAAGTATCTACCAAAATCAAGTCAAAACTGGTAACAAAATCTAGTGACAATAATATAGGTACAATGTATATGCAATATTATATTACATATAAGTAATACACACTTACTGATTACTTGAGGGCTAAACAGACCCTGAAAGGAAAGATGTGCATGCTATGAAGACTCCCAAAGTGCACTCTTTTAAAAGGAAGAATGTCTGTATATGTTGGGAGAAACTTGTTTACAATCCAAGTTTTCTACAAGACTGAGAAAGCCACCTTACTTTCTCAGTTCTTCTATCAGAAAATTGGAAATAAGGTAACTAACTACCTTTCCCTTGTGTACTTTGTTTTCAAATTAGAATCCAAGTGTGTTGAGAGGAGCACTATTTTCTGCTATATTGCTTTTACAGTAGAGGAGTAAGATGGGTCTCTTTAGGGATCTTTAACCATCATAATACAACAAATGGCAGACAACAGTAATATTTTGCTTAGCTCAGCCAGTTCCCAAGGCCTGACTGATTCAGATGGACTGGTAAATGTAATAAAACTCCTCAGCTATGACTTCAAGATCCATACAGGCAAGGCAAAGGCTGGTGCATTAGCAGAAGCACAGCTCTGCTGAGTATGCCTCACTAGCCACAAGGTGCAGAGAGGCAACATGCACTGGGTCATGTGCAATGGCAGTAACTTCCCCCTTTTTTTCCTCCCTCCCTAAATCCCATGACTAAGGCAATTTTCTGTATATGCCTGATGCTTGAAGGGTATGTTTTGACAACTCTTCACTTTTGATCATGATTTAACTAGACATAGTGCATACAGGCATAAAGCCACACTGATGCTGGAGTTTGACAAGCCTTGTACTATTGGTTGACTTTCGTCCTCACCCTACATAATCCTTTGTGGTCTTTGTTTCTTGCTTAATGATGATTCATTTTACATGCTTTGGTACTATTTATATTTCCCCTTCTTGGTTCATTTCACAGCATTCACCTCTAATGAGCCAGTCAATACAGTACACTTTGATTTTTAAAAAGCTTTCAAAAAGCTTCCTCACCAAATGTTTCTGAAGAAAATGCACACACAGGACACAGGATAAGAGGGAAAGTCTTTTGAGGTATTAGTATCTTGGGAAAGCTGAGGGGAAGGGAGAGAAAACATCAATTTTTGCAAAGAGCTCTATTATGAAGATTTAGTGACACAAGTAGTCTACCTCAAGCTGCGTTATGTTCTGTTCAGCAGAGTTGTAAGAGATTACAGGTAAACAAGAGTGTGAAAAGCTATGAATAAGTGTGAAAAGCTATGGACTATTAAGAGTTAAAGAAAGTCTTCATAAAGCAGCCTGAGTAGGTTATAAAATGGAAGTTGAAATTGAATATTGGTAAGCATAAAGCAGTATCATTAGATGTGCATTAAAGATGAATAAAACCGGAAGTGCTTCAGCATTACATCATGCTATTGATCATCATTTTTTGAAGATAATTGGGGCCAGGAGGCTTGGTGGAAAAATTTTGTCTATCACAGATACATTTCAGAACTATTTAGAGATGAACCTGTAATTGTAATCCTACTGATACAATTGTGGCTGCCTTAACGGAAGACTTTATCCAAATTTGTTTTATGTTTTTTTAAACTTTTTCACTTTCTGTCTAATGATCAAGTTTGCATTCAATTTCTTGGTTTCCTGCTTAATTGGAAGAATATTTAAACGAAAAAGTCTCTTAATGAAACCAGAAATGGGGGGGGGGGGGGGGGGGGGAA
>JANRGW010025243.1:0-11865 GCA_024733675.1 Psilopsiagon aymara | reverse complement strand
AAAAGAAAAAGAAAAAGAAAAAGAAAAAGAAAAAGAAAAAGAAAAAGAAAAAGAAAAAGAAAAAGAAAAAGAAGAAAGATCTGTTTCTGAAACCAGGCACAACAAACTTTGACATGTTAAAAGAGTCAGATGCCCAGCTGATGTAACCTCTAAAACTGAGTTCGATGAAGCTACACTCTGCATCTTCTCCCACATATTTGCAGGAAATCGAAATATTTTTCTCAACGTAGTCTTAATTTTTGGATACACAAGAGACCTTTTTTAAAAGAATGATGGGTAGCAAACAAAGAAAAAGAAAATCCCAAAACAACAAAAGAGGCTTTCAGAGTTCTGAATTCTTTTTAGTTATCTACACAGTTCTCATTCCATAAAATATGAATTCTGGCAAGCTCTCTAAAAGATTTCCCCAGATAGAATTTAATTATTTCATTTAATTAAGGATACAAGTTGAAGCTTTCATTTAAAAATTCATTCCAAACACGTAAATTTTAGAGAATGTATTTACATAATAAAATTACCTGTTTAATTGAACAGCATAAATAGAACTATAAAATATGAACTATGACAAAGTCAACTGAAAGTAAAGTAACATGAAGTTAGCTTTGGATAATTTAAAGGAAACCTGAGCATCTTTTCTCAGAAAATAGGAAAATGCCTTTATAACATTGCCTGATGTTACCTCTTACTATGTAAGGTTAGACAGTAACATATTTATTACCTTTACCAACTAAAGTTACCTTCCTAAGTATCTACTGTTACCTTGTCAAATGAATCTCCATCCTATTTCTCATGTTTAAACCCAGAAACCTAGCACAAGTTATGAAATACCATAGGAAGAATTTCTAGCTACATTCATTACTTATCACTCTGAGGACATAAAAAATTATTCTTTTACCTTTTTCGTTGAACATAATCCCTCACTGGATCTAGTGGTCACTCCTGTAACATAACAATATTTTATCTTTGCTCTACTTGTATTTTTATTTGAAATATTTGCTAGACTTCATGTTTTGTAGGAATGGCAGACACCTTAACATGACTTTTACAGTCAGGAAAAAGAAAAGTCTATTAAAAACATTAAATAGAACTGCAGGCAATAATCATAATCAATCATTATCATCATCATCTTTACAATATTTTATATTACACTGTCAAATCACCTTAGAAGTCTTGTGCATCATTTAGTAATTTGTCAACTTTGTAGTCTTTTCAGGCAAAGAAAGGCTTTTTATAGCCTAACTTTCTAGAACTGTCAAGGCACCCAGAGTGAACTTTATGAACTTCATTTGACCCTCTTACTGCAAAGCTTTTGAAGCTAAACTACATGGGGAAAATTAGGCTTTTCCTTTTTGTTCATGTGTAGAGAAAGAAAGTTACAATTATCCTGGTATTGCAGTGCTAACATTTGAAATCACATACTGTACTGTATGCACCATATACTCTTGAAATTTCTCCTCTTCAAGCTCCCAGAGAATACAAACTTTATTACCTTAAGAACACACGCTAATAAGCAGCAGATTTGTGAATCCCCTTTAGTGTATAAATATATATATATAGCCTGTATATATATGCACACAGTAACAAAAAAAGGAACACACATGCAAAACTGTATATATATACACACAGACAAAAAAGGTGCACTTACAGAATAATGGCAGTTTTATCTGCATGCTTGTTTAACACTAAACACATGCCTGCCACATCCTTTATCTTCCCTAGGAAACATGAAAAGTTTTAGAATACAATTTTTATTCAGACTATCCAAAATCAGCACCTACTGCAAGGCTCACATGGCATATGATCATCATTTATGTTGTCAAGACTCCCTATCCTTGATTAAATTCCATAAATTTTGCATACTTTTCTGCAGTCAATTTACTTTGGTGAATTTACTTACTACATAGACCTAATATATCTTTCCTAAAGATGGCAAGTAATTCAATTTTTCTAAGCCTCAACATCCATTACAAAAAGGTGCTATAACAGGTACTTCACTAAAATGTTTTTTCTTTAGGTATACAAGTACACTTTCAACACCCATGAAACTGACATTTAAAATTTGTTTTCTACTCGTTTTCATACTTTGTAAGTAGAAAAGAAACCCAGCTACATTAAATATAATAACTTCCATTTAGATTTATATCATACTTTTTCAAATGTAGTACTGTAAAAAAAAAATAGTCTGATTTAAAAAGACCTTTGCTCACATCAGGATAAAGATCTTCCAGCTTCCATATATCAAAAAATATACTCTCCTACTTGACAGAATCATAATGCCAAAATACACTATTTACTCTTTTTATAATTCCTTGCCCTTCCAAACTAAAAAGAATGCATCCGGCTTCATTCCCAATGCCATTATCTTTCAGTGACACAGATAATCTGAAATGACTGTTCAGAGGTAAAGAAATTATGTTAACTTGTCCAAGAGTCCTCATAACAAAATTAGAATAACTTGTGGAAATCAATACATTCAAGACAAAACAGTCTGCATTAAACTCTTATTTATAATGTGAATTAATAAAGTAGTAAAGTGTTTAGAAAAAATATAGCAAAGTATTTTAAAGAATAGTGGAGCAAGAAGCTTATCTTTTCTTTTTCTTATTTCATAACTCCTTTATCATGAATTCTTAAAACAATTAAATCATACAATGAATTCCTAAAGTAAATGCCATCCTTATACTATGATTTAGTTTACTTATAGCTTAGATATGTAGGTTAAGCCTCTCTCTTTATTAACCTATCTGCAAAATCCCACCAAGAACATTTTTCTCCCTCTTCTTTACCTGAGCACCAAATTTGAAGTTTAAGTCTGTCCCGAGCAAACTCTGCTGTTCATATTTCCCTGTTGCTGGTCACTGCTAATAATACATTTGTGACCGCCCCCTGAACAAGGCGCTCAGTCCATCTGCAGCACAGAGATGTGAGAGAGACCGAAGCTCTTGTGTCCATTAGTTGCTTGGAATGTGTGTGCTGCTGTGGGATTAGCCTCATTAAGGGTTTGGTGGATGCTTACCCGCAGCCTCACAACATCACTTGGTTTGAACATCTAATCTGATGCCAAAAGAAAAACAAATCCCCTGAGAGCTTGGATTTAACTGGCACAAGCCTTGATGGGCTTTTTTCCCTCCTCTTCTTTCCCTCCTAGAGAGTGAGCTTGCAAAAGCGTGATAAGGTGCTCTGAGTTCTTAAATTCAATCCAGGAAAACAAATCCTTCAAAAGAAACACTGTACTAAACTGGAATGAACCTGAGCACACAAGAGAGGTTGCTAATCTCCAAAGAATGAAACCACTGTGTTTCTTGGGTAACTGCAAGAAATCTATGCACAGTTGAAATGTATTGCAATTAATCAACAATGGCATTTTTCCAGAGAAGCTGGGGTTTCTTGTTGTTTCTCAACAGAGTTGCTGCACTGTAGTGAATGCAACTTTTTAGAAATTCACAAACATAAATCTTTGTCTTTCAGAAACAAGGAACTGCATTGTTTTCAGCTTAACTGAAAGTTAATAACTTAAAACGCAACTTGAATGTTTACAAATTTGGAGACTACTTCTTTACTGTACCATCTTGATATCAACACTAAAGAATAACCTTTCCCCATAAGCTACACTTGAATTTTTTTATTACATAGCAAATATGTATGTGTTTAAATACTTCAGGAGTTTTCCAAATATAAAATATTTTTACACCCCACTCTGATTTTGGATGAATTCCTCTATACTCATACAGATGTATACATATCTTTTTTTCTTTTTCAATAAGGTTGCATGTAACGCATGGAAAATATGCTGTTCACCCTTGGCACTGGGCTATGCACAAACATTAAATAATTCTGCATGTACTTTAGCTTTGACAGGCTAGGATGGGCAAGACTCAGCATACACATTAACTTCTAAACTTCTTATACCATAGCATATGTCGAGAAGCTTCTCCTAGGCTGGTTGATCCATGGGATTTCTTTTCTTTTCTTTTTTGATTCCTTGTGGTTTTGTGTAAAATACATACAGATTTTTTAGGCAAATTATATATGAGGTATGTACATATACTAATTCTGTCTGCATATATATGCATATACATATTCTTTTCCAGTGAAGCTGTGAGATTTCTCTATCACACAGTTCTGAGCAACAGAGACTATGTGCACATCTTGTGAGATCTCTTTAGCATAGGATCAGACCAAAGATGATTGGTGGAGAACAGCAAATGCAGAGAAAGTTGCAGTGCCAAGAGAGCAGCTAGTAAGCAGGTAAATGAGGCAAACAATATGACCGGGGAGTCAGCAAGAAAAGACTGCTGTGTGTTAACACAAGGGAATTTGGTTTGTTTGAGAAGGTGGAGAAAGAGTGAGGGGAGGAAAAAGAATTCACATGACTGAGATAATGGAGTAAAAATCCAAATCTGACTTTGAGGTGAAACTTCAGTACTTGTACTTGACAAGATTTTAAAGATTGTTCAGGGATTCAGATTTCAGCTTGCAAAGTAACCTGGGCTGAAGCCACATCCTTCACCTTGAATCATCAGCACAAGAAACACCATTTATTTTTTCATATTAATCTGGTGGCACTGTGAAGGATGTTTCACAGATAGGGACTTAGGTAGAGCTGGCATACGCCATGGATGCCACGGGAAATTACAACTGTCTTAGCCAGAGCTTATTTGAAGATGTGTAATATTATAACAATGAAAGTGTCATAACATACTAGTGCCATAAAGTAAAGGAGTAATTATAAAACAGCCAATAAGCAGAAACAGCTGGGTTTTTTTCAATAGGATGCAACTGAAAGATAGTGCTTTCAGAGAGGTGGGTGCTGCACATACAATAGTATAAACCTACACATTACTTAAATTTTCAACACGGCTCACTGTTAATGAGAAACTCTCAAACAGCAGTTAGCAATGAGCTCAGTACTGACTTCTCAACAACAGGAGAGCTACTATTAAAAATTAATCAACAACAGAAATTTTTCAGGAACAAAAATTCTGGCAGATTTCAACACGTTATGTAGCTGTGATGTTTAACCACTGATCTCTGAATTAACACAATTTTAAATGAAGCACCAAGAGTGACAATTTTAGAAACCTGCAATTTCAGTGGCAGAGCTAAACTGGAGGCAGTTCTCACCCTCTGCTTCCCAACTTTAACTCCAAGAAATAACTAGATTATAAAATAGAATTCACTGGAGCAAGAACGGTGTTGTCAAAAGCCTTTCTCTACCTTGCAGTGGGGCAGAACAGCTGGGCAGGCAATGGAGTATTACTGAAACAAATTACAGATAGGATTTTCAAGAAGCATATGGTGACTAAACTACATCAGCGCAATTGCAAGCTTATGAGATTAGTGTTCCTCAGTCAAATGGGCACTCTTGCAAATCCCCCTGTCTCCAAGTAAAGACCCTCCACCTGTAAACTTCTATAGCTAGATTAGTAGAAAAGATAACAGTGCTTCAATACAACCTTATTACTAGGTGTGTACAGGCCAAATTTCTACCCCTTTTTTCGGTGTTGCCCAATTATAAGCACTACAATCGCTTTTATGTCTTGCTTAAAACATTAGGAATTGAGATCTCTGGACATTAAGACAGGGACCATTAGACTGTCCCAAAATGTTTCATTTTCTAACAGACACTTACTACTAGTAGCATCTTAGAGGCTCGTCATCAGGCTTACCCACTGGAGCTGTACTTCTGCAGGTTTGTTCTTCTAACTGATTTCCCAAATATTTTAGCATCAAAGTTGTTCCAAGAACAATGTTGAATTTTCTTGAAAAGCAAGTTGTATTCAGTACAGAGTAGGAGGGCACAGAATGCAGTCATTATTTCTAGAGCATATCACAGGATTTATATGTTAGCATTATTTACCAGAAGTAATTTTTATATTGCACTTGGAAGAAAGAGTAATCTAAAAATAATCAGAAACTTTCCACTTCATAGTTTAGGATTTTAAGCATTATAGTTGTTGCTTTTCTTTCTGCAAGGTAATGAAATTGTGTATCTCTGCTAAACCTGCCATGCAAATTTGTATTTATGTATTTTTTAAACATTATATAGAACAAGAATATGTGAACAGTCATTATTATCCATGCTACTGATAATTTAACTGGAAACCTTAACAGATATTCCAAGAAGAATTGGTGTAGACATCCAGGCTCCTAGAGATCTCCTCAAGATCAGTATAAGTGCAAGGGAATAAGGTTTCCCTATTTCCTTCTTATGGATACTGGCATATGATGAGTAGAATGAAGCCTATTGACTTCATGATGCTTATTTTGAGAATATTTATGATTTCACCAAATCTGCTGTGGGTTTAAACCTGTTTAAGTAAATAAACTTTTTCCAGTAGGAAATCCCTACTTTACCAAATGATGGGTTCACCTAGCCCACTTTCCTTCTCTCTCCAAGTGCCATATATAGAGAAAAGGAAAAATATGTCAAATCTATATAATGCTTTTTTCCTAAGTTTCTCAGCTAGCAATTAATTTTGTCTTATAGAATTTACAGATTATAGAACATTAGAATATTATATATAGAATATATATATAGAATATAGAGTTACAGAACACTGTGATTTCTATGTGCTCTGTAAGCCTCCATGGGCCTTCCCCCACAAACCTGCCTGCTGATTTCATGCTGATGAACATCCTTCTCCCCACTGTTAGGGAATTAGTTCCTTTTGTATATTTTGAATGTAACTCCTTCTACTTTCCATTATCTTTATTACCAGCAGAGGCAATGAACAGCCAATTCCCATCTATCCTTTCCATGCCAGACATGGTTTTCAAATACATTCTTAATTATACTTTTCCCTCAGATTAACCATCTACCAAATATTCCCTCACATACCTTTTACCATCCTTGCTGCCCTTCCCAAACCTTTTCCAGTTAATTTGATTGTTCTTTCTGGAAGGAACCAGAATTGTGCACCAAAGGTGAAATACAGACAAAAGGACATACATTGTTTTGGTAACTACTCCTTTCCTAGTAATTTCTATAGAAAAATGACTTGATTTTCTTGAGCAACACTGCTAAGCACTGTGGTAACGCCTTCACAGAAGCATCTAGTGTAACCCCAAAATTCCAGTCCAGTGTAGCAATAAATTTATAATTAAAATAATACTAACTGTAAATGACAGCAATAAAAATCCAGCTGTTTTAATGAAAATCTGAGAGAACAGCAATACACCTATATGAAGTTTTAATTTGTTAAAAGTAGTTAAATCATAATGAAACATGGTATCATGGAAGTCTATAGGTGCACATATATAACTGCAAAGTAGAATATATAGGAAATATTTTTCTGCCACTAATCCCTGGCAGACTATTTAGTTTTTATAACATTAAACTTGGTTCTGGCTTCTAAAAAAAAAGTGTAACATTATTCCTAATTCCTCAAATTAAGGAAAGAAAATAATATTCACATTAAGACAGATCTCATTGATTTCTAACAAAAAATCATGAAGTTAAAATGCACACATGGGAGTTTCACACTGACTCTAATTTTGGTCTGAACTACTTGATTTCTAAATTGCTCATTCTACTCCACAAATGTATAACAGCTGTAACATTGTCTGCTCTTTCTTTCGAATGAGGTGGTTTTGCTAGCCATTGTGTGAGTGCTGAGTGAATGAAGCAATTAAAATTAAATTGTACATAACTGTACGAAAGGGCCTGAAGAAATAGGGATTCCAGACATTCTCCAAGCCTAAACATTCAAATGGACCAATTATATGCAACTGTTCACATTTCATTTCATCTTCCAGTGCTGCAGTTACTCACAAGCCCCTCTTGAGACTGCTGCATAATGCAGCCCCCCAGGAGCCATTTTTTGCTAGAATACTTTGGTTGAGGTCCTGTTTCCAACACCCTCTAGTCTTCCTCCAGACAGTTATGGAGAAATGGAACAAGAGAAGAACCCGTTATAAGAGATGAGACAACGTTTCTGATCAGCTCTTCCATCTTCCTCCTCTTCCGTGGAGACAAAATCATTATTTTCTCAGATGCAAAAGGGAAGCTTCCTTTAGCTGAAGGGAAAAATTCAGGCAGCCCACTAAAACACCCAGAAGGCAAAACACCAGAGGATGTTCTGGGTGGGCCAACATCCTTTTCCTTCTTTGCACCCCTCTGTGTGTCACCTAAGTCTCCAGTCTTCTCTCCTGAAGACTCCTTCCATCTAAGTATTTCTTATCAGTCATCTTGTTTGAAATCACCTTCATTCGTCATAACACAGGCAAGCATGATGCTGCCTCCTCTTCACTGTCCTGTTGGTAACTCCCCTTTTCTGCTTCACTTAGGAAAGGATGAAGGAGGAATAAATAGTCAGGCTCCTGTAGGAGGCACAGCCACCCCATGAACCCGTCCCTGCACAAACACTGTCCCCAAATACAGACAGAGGACAAAGAAGTCAAAAGAAAAGCATTTCTCACATCATCGGGCAGCACAGTCCAGTGTAGCTGTGATGCTTCTTTAAGTTTTCTGTGTCATAAGGAGAAATTCTTAACTCTCTTTTTTTACTGGCATTTTGGAACTATGTGAATTTGAATTATATAAGCCTGTACTGTTCAGAACTGATAATGTCAGTTGTCTGATATGGAATAAGCTAACAGCACTGTGCTTTCTTCTAATGATAATCACACTACCCAGGTTGTGGATACTGGAATGAAATATATAAAGATTTCTGATTATGTCACATAATTAAGCAGATAGGGTAAAGAGGAATTTGTATTATGAACTTAAATTGTGTTGTTAAATCTTCTTATGTGATTTGAAACAAGTTCAATTTTTTCTAAATTATCTCTTTGCATTAATAACTTTAAGTAGACTTTAGCAGCAATCAAGAGAGATCTGGAATCAGGTATTGTCATAGAATCGTAGAGTTATGGAATGGTTTTGGTTGTAAGGGACCTTACAGATCATCTAGTCACAACCCCCTGCCATGGGCAGGGGCACTTCCCATGTGAACCAGTTACCAAAACTCTGCTCAACCTGGCCTTGAATACTGTCAGGGATGGGGAAACCACAGCTTCACTAGGCAATCTGTGCCAGTGCCTCACCACCCTCAAAGTATAGAATTTCTTCCTAGTATCAAATCTAAATCTACACACTTTCAATTTAAAGACAATACCCCTTGTCCTATCACTACATGCCCTTATAAAAAGCGTTGTATTCTTTTACGTCTTCACAGCTGCATCTTTTTACAGGCACAGAGAAAATTGTAAATGCACCTATTCTTCGTACGTAGCCCAGCCTAATACACCAACATCCCATATGAAGAAGAGATAAAATATTATGTAAATATTTAATCCTACTTTTTTTTGTGTTTTTTTAAATTGTTTTATTCACCAATGGAAATTTATCTATATAGTCGGCATTTTAAATAGGGAAAAAAGCTAGCTTTGTAAGTTTGCTGTGAGATATGCTTGACTAATGTGACATTTTTTGAGTTATTCAAGGTTGTTAGACAAAATTGGATATATACTGTTCAAGTTTCTCATTTTTGTTTGAAAGTATAACTGTGTAGAGTAGTGGAACTTCACTGAAGAAGTAGCGGGACAGAGATTTTTTCAAGTAAAGAAACTACAAAAGATACATTTCAGAAAATGCAAGGTCAGGTAATCACTAAATATACAACACATGAAGAAATTATTAGAAACTGCTGAGACAAAAAATTACATGAGAATTCCAAGCATAAATTGGAAGAAACTTGCTCATATTAAGTTTTCTCAACTTGCTCAGATGATTTCCCCATATAGGCACTCATTTTCTCCTTCTTGCAGTAACACTATAAATTCCATGTCTCTTTTTTCCAAATTTCCCTGTCAACAGCTCCATAAAGAGATCGTTTGTGAAGAATTTCTTAATTCATTACATAAAATTTCAAGCTGCTGCCAAATCAAATGATCACTATTGGGATGAAGAGAGACAGAAAAATGTGGGAGCAGTAATTACAGTTGACTGGTTCACATGACAGGGCATAGTAATATTCCAAAGACAGCACAGAGAACATGCATCAATCACTTTCAGTATGGAAGAAAAAAGGGCCAATATTTGCAAGAGCCATAAAACTTGTGTGTCTTCTTTTTAGGGGGATTCTGGCATGATTAACATGCTAATGGGAAATAAATTTCGTAGTTTCTTCCCCTTTTATATCCAGCCCTGGTTAAAAAAGTCTTTAGGTATTTGAAAGGACACCAGAACCAGGCATGGGAAAGAGTGAAAATGCAGTGCTTGAGGCACACTAAGATTTCAAAATTCTTGTGCACAGCAGACATCCTCAGACGGCTGAAATCATCACAATACTCAGCACAGACTTTCTGAGAAACCATTATTATGGGACAGCAATCTCTAATAAACCACGGTTTACTCTAAGTCACTGAACTCTGGCACTAACTTAATCCTGCTCTAGACCAGAGAACAATATGACAGAACCTATGGAATTATCTTCAGAGCACAGCTGCAAGGCATGTTCTCCATAGTGATGAGGTGTTACCAAGAGAGATTACCCACTTCTTAAAAGATTTTCCTGGCTATCACACACAAAGAGCACTAAACAAAACAAAGTATGGGACTAAAACAGGGGTGCCAGATGGAGCACTTGGTCCCCAGATTTTGGTAAAATTTCAGTCAGGATCTCTAAGCTATTCTTATAAGTAGCTTTTGTCTTCCTGTGAGATTCATCAGGATGGAAGCTAGGAAGGGCACCCTTCTGGACAGCACTTGCTAACTTATGATACAAAACACAAGTACTAAAGTATACATGTTCTCCACATACGCAGCTGTACTTTCCTAAAACCTGCATTTTCTTACTTTTCTTTGCACCAAATTTTACTAATTTCTGCCCTAGGAAACATCAAGTAACACAGAGATACTTTTTAGGCATGTGTCAAACCCCATGTATCATTTAGAATATGATAGCCAGATTGTGGTATTGACAAGAGTGCTCTGACCATTAGCTTGTTTATGTATGTTCTTGTAATGAGATACCAGACATATTCTAAATGAGGTTACAACAATATTGCTCTCTCTTGCTTTAAATTCAAATGGCATTATAATAAGGAACTCCAATATTTTTGTTCAGATGTCATTTTTAATTATGTGATCTGCTGTCACCTTTCAGTGATATGTTGAAGCCAAATGTTCTACCTTAGCTAACACTTAAAGGGAAGAATTTAATAAATTATGCCAGTGACATACCACTTGAAACTAAATTGAGTAAAATTCTATCAGGTCTTGATAGTGATGTCAAATAGAGCTAAGGAAAACATTTCTCAGGAGATTAGGTCAAAATGAGTATTTTGACTTTGATTCACAGTTGATTTTCACGAAACATGGAAGTGGATTGAGGAAATAATGGCAAGCATTAGGCTTCAGAGTTTACATGCAAGCCACAGCTATTAATCGGACTTTTCTACTGAGTGGGAACAGGAAAGCATTCAGACATGTAATGCATCAAAAAAAATAAATGCTTTCTTTTCAATTTTGTTTCTTGTACCTGTCCCCCATGACTGGCGGGAAACAAAGAAAAGAGGCACTTCCAGGAAGAAGCTGGAGGCACTACCAAGGTGGACAGGGGAAGAGAGAGCAACCCTCTGGCCTCTGCAGCCAGAAGTATGGCAGCTGAACCCATGACATTCCACCCCTTATTCCATACCATTCACGCCATGCTCAGATCCTACATTTTCAATATTACTATCAAATATATATATATATATATATATATGCATACACACACACACAGGGAGAGAGATCATTCCTTTGTGCATGGACCCACTTCTGTAAAGCTGCTGAGTCCAGCCAGTCCATGATATCGGGCTCCATCTTTTGTAACAGTCTTTCAGAGCAGGAGAGGCTGTGTGCAGTGTTCACACTCG
>JANRGW010025242.1:0-20212 GCA_024733675.1 Psilopsiagon aymara | reverse complement strand
GGAATGAAAGTCTACTAAAATTTCTTTGGAGAGACCATATCTTCCCTGGAGGAACACATGCACATTACATAGATGAAGGACTACACAACCCTTCCAGACTTTGGTTGTAGAAACCTTCCTGTCATTAAAACTGGCTCTGTATTAAGCCAAGATCACCTGGTTAAACATCAATGGACTGCTGAAACTAAACTCAGGAGCAAAGCAATGGGACCCTCTGAGAGCAAGTGGCATTTTGAGGAATTACCATTGCAATGTAGTCCTTTTTGGCTGGAAGTACCAAGCTGTGAGTGTCTGGGCCATTCTTCAGTTTGATGATTCCAGACTCCACAGGCACTTTATCACAGAATCCATCATCCACCTGTGAAGTTGCCTAGAAAACTATTCCATGCTAATCATGATGACCTGTTGTCATTTATGTCTACTACTACATTCTTCTGCCATATACGTCCCTCATCCTCTTGCTGTCCTCTTCCACCTCCTGTGAACTTCCTCCTAGGTGCTGTCACCACTGTACAACTTCAAGCTCCCATTGCAGAAGATAATAGTAGCAGACACCAAAAGGTTCAAGCATACTTCATTTTCTTTGGTGCCCTGTCTTTTCTATGACTCCTCCTGGTAGAGAAATCATTCATAGCAAACTTCAAACAGTGAAGTAAGAAGCAGTTCATCTTCTTAGCCACTTAGATTTTCGAGAACACTTCAAAATTATGCCCTCTACACTGGCTTCTCATAAGTTTTAAATAAATGTCTACCTATGCACCTCTTCCAGGGCATCTGAAAAACAGCAAAACTCTTCATAATAAGGATTTTTGACCACAATTCCACTTCTGACAAAGAAGATTACAGCTCCTTCATGTAACAGATGAATCATTTTAATAAGCTTCTTTGGAGCCTATGGTAATTTATGCTACAGTCTTTCTCACTCCAAGTACAAACACTCATTTGACCTGTTGTCGGATAACAAAACTGTAACATAATTTTAAAAACAAATTGTGGCTCTTTTTTTGGAAATTACATGACTGCCCTACAGGAGGGCAGGGCAGAAGTATAATTTATGATGAATCATGTGTCTACGACAATGGTTTAATGAAAAAAAGTTATATATATTGTTACTTTTAAACCAGAATTGTGCTTTTGGGGAGGTTTTGTGCAAATAAATGGAAAAGAACTTCAGATAGCTGGACTGCAGAACACACAAAGAGAACATTCTGGTCATGTTCTTGTTTAATATTCTAATATTTTCCTATAACTTTAATTTTTATTTCATAAAGGTACAGTTCATTTCTGAAAGCTGCTATGAAACAAACAAGAAACCCTCTCAGACTTAAGTCAAATGAGAACAAATCATTAACCAGTGCAGAGGCAAGAAAGCACTACTATATTCTTTTCTTTTTTCTTTTTTTTTTTTTCCCCTGGGAATTTAAAATCCTACATTTAACAGTAGTAATGGTTGAGAGATAATCCCTGGAACCACTTAAGACAGAGAACTTTGTTACTGCTTGCCCTTATCTGGATAATCAAATAATAAAGTCCAACTGGCTACCAAAGCAGAGCTTTCAAGCTAACTCTGAAATACTTTAAATGTAATTTGTTCAGTAAACTGCAGTACATTAAATTTCTATATTAAGTAAATTATAAGGAAGAGTGCACTTTGCAAAATTAAAAAGTGCTCTGTTAACTTATCTATTATTCCTCTGGGAAAGTTTCCAAAGTGTGTCTAGTACAATTAAATACTTTCTTTACGGACAGTCTATAGCCAGGAAAGAATTCTTGCAGCTCAGCAAATGTGTTTTCAGTACTGCTGTAGCCTTCTTTTTATTTTCCAAGGTGAAACTCCCTGAGCACAAACACCATTTTTCTAGGTTGTATAGGCAGATTGAAAACTTTTAGATAAAAATAACTACCTTACTCACTATCTGGCAGTTAGAATCAAAGAAACATTGATCACTTGCATGCTTTTAAATGACTTTTCTTAAAAGTACTCTTTGGAAATGCATTTAGAATGAAAGTAATTGGGATACATGATACAGTGGATTTATTTCAGCAGAGTCTCACCATGCAGCTACTAACAAATTGCCTTCATCGCATTCTACAGTATATGAATATTATTTTCAGCAAGTTATATTTATAAGAACAGATACCAGTGTTTCACAAGGATAGGAAAATCACTTGACCTAAATTTGTTTGTTTTTTTCCAGTAAAGCTTGTCATTCTGAACTATATTTTTACTGTTTGGGTACTGAAATCTGAAAGTGTAGGAGTCTCAGCCACCTATTATTTTATGAACCAAAAGCTTTTTATTTATGGTCTCTTTATTAATTACTGTAATGACAAAAATTTTATTTGTATAAAATATGCCTCTGTTTGGATCTTGCTGGACAAAGTCTAAGAGGAAAAAGAGATTTCTTACTAGGCAAGAAATGGCTAAAAAAAAAAAACCAGAAAGTCAACATTCCTCAAAGAATTGATGTATTTTGTTAGTGTATGTCTGACAGAAATAAAGCATGCTAAAACTCCATCTGTAGAAGCTTATAGAAGTATGAAAGTGAAGATTCAGCTCACAGCAGACAGACTTTCACATTAGCCATACTGCAAACTCCGCAAGAGTCTGAAGACCATGAATCATAGGATCACAGAATAGATAGGGTTGGAAAGGACCTCAAGATCATCTAGTTCCAACAACAGGTATACCATCAGAAAGCTCTTCCAAAGAAAAATTTCACCAGCCAAGAAAGCATGAATATCTACAGCAGAGTACCTGGGCTTCAGGTCAGTGATGCGCTTGCTAGCATTTCAGTAACCTCCTTCCCATTGTAAATACTCCTCCAGCTGTTTCTGCCTTTTAATACTACAATCCCAGATAAATTGACAAGGTTGCTTGTGAACAGTAGTCACGCTAAAACAGCAAAATAACTACTAGCATGTACGTGGTCTTTGAATATCACAGCTCAGGCTCTCTTTTCACTCAGCTATTAAAGATTTCAGCTGTGTTGTGCATGACCTGGCCTTCAGCAGCTGACCCATGGTTGGAACATGCCTTCCTGGACATGTTACAATAATAAAACTTTACCAGATGAGATAACTTTATATTGATGTCAGACAGGATCTTGTCTATACTTTGCTGTTGCTGTAACTGGCTGCTGACTACAATGTGATGAGAAAGGTGCCTTCCACGTATCTTCTGCTTCTCTATGAATGAGCTTCTGTATGAATGATGCATCATTTAAACTAGATCATTCTAAAGAGTCATACTGAAATCTCTCTCAAGGACTAAGACAGGTTTATTACCAGTTGAATACTCAGCAACTATAAATACAATAACAATTTTATTTCCAAACTATGCCTCTTCATGAGTTAGCTCTCCCAGGGCATAGCCACAAGGAGGGAGACCACATACTGCATGTTGAAAAGCCTCTAGAAGAAAAAGCAGTCATTGACATCTTTCTGGCTGGAGGCAGCTGGTGCTGACTCAGGTACAGTGGAGCCTGGCAGACTCTGTCATTCACATCCTCAACCCCTTTGAGGAGCTAGATTGAAAAATAAGCTCTAGAGATGTGTGCATGTGTGTCATCATGCCAGCTGTCAGGGCTCTGACAGTCCCACCTCAGCATGTGCATGCTGGATCAAGGCAACAAGGCCAAGAAAAAGGAAGTGTTATCTTGTCTTTCTGAGCAGTTTAACAGTGGTGTCAGTAAAGACACTATGTAGCATGAGTTCTGGTTCCTTAGCTCAGGCTCATCTCTGCCAGTTCTTGACTTCGCCAAGACAATGCCAGAACTGTCACACAGTCAAGCTGAGGAACATTAGGGGAAAATCCCAGTCATCCAAGAAGCAGTAATAAAGACCAAAGAGTATCATCCAGCCCACCTGGAAGCTGCAAATGTAATGAGCTATTTGGAAGAGATCATGACAACCTCAAGCTCAAGTGACTCTTGTTTCTGCCAAATATGAACTAGTTCTGTACCTCACTGAGCTCACTACGCACATAGTAGGTCTTGCTGAGTGGTAGAAGTCTAATGCTAGCTCACTTCCACATCTTGCAAACCTGGCTTTGTCTTCGCTTGGAGCTCTTCCCAGCAACGCTCTTTCTGAGAGGCTCTTCAGCTACACTGAGGATGTTACATCTAAAAACAGATGCCAGCTCCTGCCAGCAAATGCAAAATGGCTTGTCGCCTTGAAATGTAATCTGCCCACGCTTGAGTTCTGTATCAGTGGCTATTTGTAATTTTTTACCAGGTTTTTCGGGATACTTGTGTACATTATGCATCTAATTTTTATGGAAAATTTATGGTAGTTTTTATCACATAAATGGAAGTGTTTATCAGATATTCCCCACCCCGTTTGAATTTTTAAGTAGATCTATAACTATTGAAAACCAAGCAGCAATTTGCTTCACTCCCCAAGCTTCTTTTCCCTTCTATTTCTCAAGCCTATAAAACGTTTGTCACAGGTAGCATATATAAAATGCAATGATAGACATCTGCCTTCCCACTCTTCTCTATAGAACACTATTTAAACCTTTTGGGCTGCATGCTGCAAAAGGAATTTTAATTTTCAGTATTTGTACATTTAACACATAGCAGATGAGTTAACTGCTACTCTTGTTTGCTTGAAGTCTTACATTGTTGAAAACTTAGGAGGGCTGCTGTAGAAAAGGGTGAGAAAATATTACTATTTCTTGTAATACAGTCATGTGACTGGAGTACAGCACATCTCAAAGAGGGCAGAAACAACCTCCCATTTACAGGAAATAGTAAATGACAAGAAAACAGTAAACGACAACCAGCTCATCACTACCTCTAACTGTAAACATTGAACCTAGGTGCTCTGGATCACTTTTGGGCCATACCTTTCTCTTTACCAAATATTTACAATACAAATACTTACCTCCTATTGTGGTTTAAGCCCAGCCAGCAACTAAATATCACAGAATCATTAGGGTTGGAAGGGACCTCTGGAGATCACTTCGCTCACTCTTCTCCCACTCATCCCCCGATGGGATGGGAAGGAGAATCAGAAAAGGTAAAACCCTTGAACCCTTGAGATAAAAAAAGCTTAGTAAGAGTTTAAAAAATAATAACAATAATAAGAAGAAGAAGAACGAAAGAAAGAGAGAGAGGAATAATAGCAAGTGATGCACAATACAATTGCTCACCACCTGCTAACTGATGCCCATCCCACCCCTGATTGTCCCCTCCAGGCCAACTCCCCTCAGTTTATATACTCAGCACCACTCTCCATGGTATGGAATAGCCCTCTGGCTAGTTTGGGTCAGGTGTACTGTGTCTGCTCTCTACTGGCTCCTTGTACCCCTCCTCAATGGCAGAGCATAGGAAGATGAAAAGTCACAGATTAGGGTAAGCACCACCCAGGAACAACTAAATCAGATACATTTTCATTCTCACAATTACAGCACCAGGATGCAGCATCTGTATTTCTCCCGTTCACCCTGAAATCAAAGCAAAGGAGGGAGGGCCAAAAGAATTTTTTCCCCAAATCAATAGTCTGTTCCCAACCTTCCAGATTTAAACCAGTTCCCGCATTGCTGTTGATGTCCAAAATGCAGATGAAAATTACATTTGTAGAAAGGGAGGTAAATTTTCCTGAGTGACCAAATTGGCAAACAAATGTATGGATCTTCACACATTCCTGTAGTGTCCAGGAGCCTCAATGTCCTGAGGTCAGGGAGCCTTTTTGAAGGCTGCATTGTGTTGCAACTATCGCAGCTTTATTAGGTCTCTATAAAGCTGGAAGGTTAAACATTTTCCAGGGGTGGACTGTATTCACTGGGTGGTCACAGATTCTGAACATTAATATGGTGTAGTAAGGAAAGGAAATCTCTGTCCAGGACACTTTACAAGACCCCACATCTTCTTGCCACTGTACCGAAGACACACATCCTAGCTTCTCTGTAGACCTGACACTATCCAAGAAGAAATGTCTTCTCACTCACCATCAGATTGTTGGTAAACAAGGAATACTAAGCAATGTTTCTGTTCAACAAAGACTCTACTGGGTAATTCTGGATCATTTACCCCCAGTTAACCATTAATTGCTACATAAAATTTTAATCTCCATTTAAACAGACTACAGCTCTGTGTCTGTCTCTATGTCAGCCTCAAGACAGTAGTAACTTTGCAGCTGTGGAATACTGACTGTTTCCTATTTCCTAAATAAAAGCAACATCATGTGCGAACAAAATGTTAAATGAGGAACGGGTGGGGCGGGGAGAGGGAGAGAAAAAGAAAAATTTGTTATTATGAATCAGAACAGGAAGGGGAGGAAAGGAATAGAGCAAGAGGAAGGCAGAGAGCCGGGGGGGGGGGGGGAGAAAGTTTGAAAAGCACTGATTTAGTTGTTTTCTTAACTTGATATTAGGATAAATATTGCCTTGGTAGATACTGACAGCTCTCTGAGCACTTTCGGGGGTTAACCTCCATGAATAAGGTTTTAAAAAACATATCCATAGAATCAATTAATCAAAGCCTAAAGAGTTTTGTTCCCATATGACTTTCTTCTGTGGCTCTTGAGCGTAAAGACTGACCACCACAGACTCCCCACAGAGGTTTCAGCTGGGCTCTGTCATGGGCTGCAGTCACTTGGCAGTACTATCTATAACACGGTAAGTAGTGTTAAAACAGACACACTGATTCAGAATACCACATCCTCAACAGAACCCCAAATAAAAACAGCACATTTATAAACATCTCCCTTTCATGCAACCACAATGGGGAGAAGGAAAAATCGCCATTTCTCAGGTGCATCTTCACATACACATGCAGGGGAAGCCTCCTCACTTCATTCCAGGCAGTGGCAAGAAGGGACTGATCTACACCTACTGAAGTGAAAAGCAGGTCTCCTGTGGGCAAAGTCAAATGCAAAGCAAATAGCTCCTTGGAGTCAGAGTTCTAAAGAAAGACAGAAATAAAGAAGATCTACGGCTTCCCTCAGCCAGAGTGTGAAATTCCGGCTCCACTGATGTCAGTGGGAGCTTGTTCCCGACTTCAGTCAGGGTAGAATATTAACCAGAGTATTCAAGCATAAAGAAAGAGGGCTTTTTTTTAACAAATTTCACCACCTTCTTTTATCCTGAATGTCAGGGAACTGACTCCCAGCTTCAATTTTATGCTTATACAAAACCTCTTTCTCTGTTTCTCCTTCTTCTTGGACTCTGCAAGCTCTATGTGGAGTCTGAGGCAGTATTTAATCCTCATTTGTATCCTGACTTAAATGAGACACCATTGAAATGTTGAGCTTTGTGCAGTTCCTCTAACTAGAAAAGAATTTCCTGCAGACTTTTGGGTATTTTAACATTATCCTGCTCCTCAGCATCATGTGTCTTTTCAGCTAAAGCAAGCGCCTCTTCTAGAAATAGCTTGACATAGAAAGGATGTCTATGTACAGACTCATCACTAATGATAAATAGGAAGAAGAAAAAAACATTTTACTAACATGCTTCTCTTGAGAACTATCCATTACTAAGAGACATTTGCAGGAAAAAGCTTTAAAAATTGATGCTGCTTTGTTAATTATACCAAAATGATTTCCTTTACCACAAAAATTGTCTTACAAACTACTGTTTTTAGTATTTTTATGTGCTATTTGTCTAGCAGCAAAGTGTAAATCTTCAGATTAAGACATATTTAAGGCATATTTAAACAGAAATGGGAAGGCATATATCCACATTTTCATTAATAGGCCTTCAAAGGCACTACTGGTAAACTACCTATCTGGACACAAATCTATTCCCTGATCGTCAGGAAAAAAAAGACAAGATTTCTCTCAAATTAAATATAAATGCAAATGAAGGAGATAATTGTTTCTTTTTCTGAATAAAAGTGAGGAAAAAAGTGAATGGTCTTTGTTAACTGACTTCTGTGTAGAGGTAGAAATAATGAACAACAGCCACAAGGAACTACAAAACTTTCTTATCCAGATATATTAGGAACATCTAAGGATAAGGATTTTATGTGTGATTTTCTATCATATGAGACAATAGTGGAAATAAATGAATTTTTATGAGCCATATGAATATTTTCCAGTCAAACAGATGCCAAGCATAGTCTGCCAGAAAAATTTGGGCTTTCTCTCTTGATCTCCAATATTACTAAAATCATGGACAACACACAGCAAATACAGTCCAGGAATTTCAGCTCTAACTCATGTAGTAAATACACCCACTCTCCTACCATCAAAATGTTGAAGATCCCAGTGAAGGGAATCCTGAGTTATTTTTTTTAACTAACAGAGGAACTATCAGTGAGGCATTTTTCTTAAATATATATTTTGGTTTTTTAATATATATTTGCTTTTCAAGTATATATATTGGTTTTGATTTTAAAACATCTTTGGCTGGAGTAAATTCAGCGTCAGTACAATTAAATCCACAGCTCATTCCTGAAGATTCATGCGGAATTCTGAATCTGCAGGAGAAACTTGCATAAAAGCAGCTGGTTTAAGCCACAAAACCTGATTTTCAGCACAGACTGGAAAAGGAAAGTGAGTGTTGCTCCTTTCTGTATGTGACAGTAGAAAAAAAGCGCATCAGTCAATTGCTGCTGTGCATGAAGAGAGTCCAAATAGCACCAAAATCCTTGCTCATCATCTCCTATACATTCTAAAGGCGTGCTCAGCTAACATGATAACTCAATCTGAGACACCAACTTCAGATCAGTATGGTCATTCCTCCTTTATTACTTTGATTTATTAATGCTCCTATAATGCAAATAAGCAAAAAAAGAAAAAGTCCTTAAATACAGTGGATGTACTTTACAGCAGTACAGCAGGACAGCAAAGTCACAAAATAAAACTCGCAAGTTAATCATCAAACCTCTTCATTCTGGATTATACAGCGCACTTGTGCCTGCAAATTACTCCAATAAAGTACTAGCAAGATCACCAAAATGAAAAGATTGGCAGCTAACACACAGCCCAAAGAGGGACATAAAAAAATCCATAATACAAAAAGCTGCACAGCCTCACTTAGAAGTTTAGCTCAAGAGATAGCACCCAATACGCACACATTGCTCTGTGGGATTCAGATTCCCATCGCAGCTTCCTGGCAGGATGTGGCATCTCTTAATTTTACCTTGCTTTCCACTAGGAACCGACTGCATGGGCTTCTGCTCTGTGCCACCTGGCATTTCTATTTCCACAACACTTCAAGGAAGAACCCACAGTAGAAGTGCTTCCTCTCTGCAAACTCAAATGGTGAAATACATACTGATGACCTATGATCACATACACCTGACCTGAAGGTGGGTTTTGGCTAAAACAAAGCAAAAATTAGCCACTGCTTAATTTCATGGCTCTCAGCATAGACATACAATATTGGCATCTGATTAAGTTGAACTATGTAATCTGAACAAACGATCCATGCTTCTAGACCCTTGTCCCCACAACCATCCTTGCCCCCACAAATCCTATATATTTAGCAAGTCTCCCTGTTCTGCGTTTCTACTTTATTGTAACACATTTGGATTTAGGACAATTCCAAGCTGGTTTTACCTATAATTTGCAAGAATTTGAATTAAAATAACAAAATTGCTATTTTCTGTTCTTCCTGTCTCAGTATGTTCCCTATCACTGAGACTTTACGTGAGAGTGTCCTGTTACCTCTTTCCCTTTCTGGCTCAGTATGAGTACAAATTCCTCCTCTCAGTCTCATGAGATGCTAAAGCTCTTTCTTGTGAAAGCTTCTGTACCACAGACATTACTCTGATTTCACAGAGAGATTGTGACAGGACCAGAAGGAATAGTAAAATAAGAAAAAGCGAAAAACAGTCTTCGGGATAGGACAGGAAACACATAAAATTCAAATGCTTGTGTTTTCAGAACAGAATTAAAGATACATGAAATTGCTGGTTGACAATCATTTATGAACCTCGAATGAATGACTGCAAATTAGATTTAAACTTACCATTATTTCAAAATAGTTTTGAACCTGAGCTGAATATTTTCCGAGGCCTAATAGTAGGAATTTGATAACATTATGCGAAGTAGTATATACAGCATAATACTAAACAACCATAGAATAAAACAGAAACAGCAATCACTGCTATAATATGTAGGAGTTGAAAGCATGAAGCAAACACAAGCCATTGATAAAAGTCAACATTTGCCAGTCATTACCATACAGTTACTGCAGATAACTCCCATTCTTAGGGAAGAAAAAACAATGAATTGTTATATACTCCTATGAAATAACTGATGGCATGTTTATGACCTTTTCAGATCAAAAGCAAATTATAGCTTATAATGAGAATATTTACACAATAATGTGAATTCAGTATGCTGCATATCAAATTTAACCACAAATCAGGAACTGGAACGCTAAAATGCCACACAGTACTTCATTATGATTCAGGATAGCCAGGTAATAATTCTAGTGCTTTGCTGATTATAGTTTCTTTAGCACACAATGTAATGAAAGAAAAAATGGGAACAGTGGAAACATTTTGGCATGATTAAATGGCCACTGTGTTCAAACAAAAGTTCTGATCTAAATCTATTTTGAATTAAATAGCTGCCAGAAAGAAGATTAATCTAATGCCTGGGCAGTGGAATAGGACTTGTGATTTGGCTTCCCTTTTCCCAGTCCCACGGGACTCAGCACCAAATCATTATTTTTTAGAGTTTTCATATCCATTTGTAAAATGGACATCATCATACATTTTACAGCCAATGTACTGACTTGCTAACACACCCAGGAAACAGATAGTAGTGTACCTACCTTTATCCAAAAGCAAGTCTAACATAGGGGGTCCTAATGCAACTGAGTATTGACAGCATGATGCAAGAATTCAAATTTAACCCAAATAAAATAGATATTTGACAAAGAAATATATTTTTAATGTATTTTAAATGTCAGGATGATTTAGTTCAGTTTTATTAAGGTTTCTGCTCCCTATCTTTACAAATACAATATAAACAAAATTTTAGATTGTCAAAACATTGAGTCTAAATTGCATTGCTTTCTTTCTGCTATCATAAATACAGCAGATACAGCTGTATTAAAAACACTTAGCAGCATCTTGCAGGTGGAGGAGACCACAAGTGGAGGACCAGTCAATATTTTCAAGGGCAAGGCTGCAGAAATGGGCAGGCAGGAGCCTTAGGAAACTCAGCAAGGAGAAATGCTAAGTCCTGCAAGCTGCTGCAATGACAAGGGACTGGGAACTGACTGACTGGGGAGAGACCAAGTTTCAGATGAGCCAGCAACATGCCTTAGCAGCAAACAGCATCCTTGCCCATATGAACAGAAGCATGATCTGTGGAAGCAATTACCCCTCTCTATTCAGCTCTTGTCCAGTTTTGCCTACATAATAGAATCATAGAATCATAGACAAGTTAGGGTTGGAAAGGACCTTAAGATCATCCAGTTCCAACTCCCCTGCCATGGGCAGGGACACCTCGCACTAAACCATATCCCCCAAGGCTATGTCCAACCTGGCCTCGCACACCTTCAGCGATGGAGCATTCACAACTTCCCTGGGCAACCCATTCCAGTGCCTCACCACCCTTACAGTAAAGAATTTCTTCCTCATATCCAATCTAAACCTCCCCTGTTTAAGTTTAAACCCATTACCCCTTGTCCTCTCCCTACAGTCCCTAATGAAGTGTCCCTCCCCAGCATCCCTATAGGCCCCTTTCAGATACTGGAATATGAGAAAGGTATTGATCAACTGGCACAGGTTCAGCAGAGAGCCACCAGCATGGTCAGAGGCTGAAGCACTTGTTCTGAGGCTGGAGGAACAGGGCTCTTCAGCCTGGAGAAGATACAGCTTCATAGGGGACTACTAGCAGACCACTGTGCCTATGAAGAGGTTACGCAGAGAGAGAGCAGGCTCTTCACAGCGGTGCATTCTGGGGGGATGAGCAACAACCAGCATAAATTGAAATTAAATCTGACTGCATAGAAGGAGAAACTTTTTCCTTATGAAGACAGCCAAGCAGTGGAGCAGGCTACACAGAGCGGTTGTGCCATCACCATCCTTGGAGGTTTTTGAGATCTGACTGGAAAAGGCCCTGAGCAACTTGGTCTGATTTCACAGCTGGCTCTGCTTTGAGAAGGAGGTTGGATTGGAGATCTCCTGAGGTTCTTTCCAATATCAATTATTCTGTGATTCCATGATTCTGTAATTAACTGAGCATGAACCCTATGCTGTAGAGAAATTAAATTGCTTTCTTCTTACCCCAAACCCCTGCCAAACTATTTTTTTCCTAATTATTTTTGAGTAATGACATGGAGCACTAGTAGTACTCTCCAGTAAATAAAGCTATGGAACTTCCACTATTAGATTGACTGCACAAAATTTGACATATTAAAACAGGTGCAGTGAAGAAACCATATGGATTTATTGCCAGCTGTGTACATTTTTATATTGCAACTGCCTGTGTCACAGACCAATTTAACAAAGGAAGAAACCAAGTCAGTAAAGTATTGCACAGCTGGATACACAATCAAGGACCAGTTTTCTGACTTTAAATTTGCTGCATGTTTACTACAGCATTGCTTCATGCACTTCTATCTTGTAGCTTCCAATCTTAAAGGCAACAGAAACTGCAAGAAAAGAAACTGAGAAGTTCAATAGTTATAATCTCACCCTAAATTGCATTAACATTTTTAGATGTGCCTTTAATAATTCACATATAAGCAGTTCTGCAGAATCTTATGGGCAGAAAACAGTAAGTTATGTCATTGGCCAAGGGCTGGGATGTAGAGGCAGAAGACTGTATATATTTTGTCAAACAGAGGAGTTAGATGACCTGAACCACTGTAGGCTTTAGAAAACCAAAGGGAAATGATTCTATGAAGAAAACAGGCCATGATCTCTGCACAGCATATTTGTATTTGCTTGTCCTTCCTGCCTGCTTGGCTGGGATTATCTATTTTGACTTCACAAAGAGAAGGTTAAGCATACAAAATCACAGTTGTTTTATCCACCTCAGATGCAAGCTCATATGTCTTCCTTAGTGGCTGAATAAGTATACCATGCTCACAGTACCCAGTGCTAGGCTACTCTCTTGTCCCAAGAGGGAGTTTTGATCACATTTGATTTAGGCTTTCAGCTCTCTAGGTCAAATGAGAGAATAACAATGGTCAGCCAGCCCAGAGGAAAAAGAGTTAAGAGAGTCACAGCTTAAGTTGTAACTGTTTCTCTCTTCTTAGTATGCATCTTCCTGAAACCAGACAGGGTGGCTTAGTGGCTCACATTTCCAGGATATTGACAGAATGAGGTAGAAGCTAATGGCTAAATGCAGCAATGGGTCTTGTAGCAAAAAAGCAAAATAAGCACATTGCATGCAGCTCTATTTTTTATTAAATACAGTTTAGAGCCCGGCATTAAGGGTGTTGGGTTTTGTTTTTCTTATATCCCAGATCATTTGAGGACAGCCTGCCAAGTTCATCCCCCAGCCCAGCCACTGAAATATTTGTGTTCTAAAAAATTTATACAGCAGGAGTTTTCTACAACCTGCAACTGTAGGCACTTTCATTTTTAAATTATAGTCTTCCACTTCTATTCAATCTTTTCTTTAAAAGGACAGGACTGCGTTTGAAAAAAACAAGGTTGCCTTCTGTAGGCTCTATGGCCTTGAAAAGAAATTTCTGCAGGATGGAGGTCCAGGGGGGCTGAAGGATGGGAGTTTTAAGCATATATTTCATTGTGCCCATGTCAGAGTTAGAGTTTCCACTCAGGAAATCTCGTTTTCTTTTACCTGGAGTCAAAATGTTCTACAATGAACTCTAACTTCTCAGAAACAGAATTTTAGGCAATGAAACGTTTAATTCTACAATAAACAAACACCTTTGACATTTGTTTTCATAGAATCAGAATGATTCAGGTCAGAAGCAACCTTGGGAGGTTATCTCAACTAAGCTCCTGCTCAAAGCAAGTTTTATATTAAACAAGCAAATATAGGCTATGTATAATGATTATGCTGAAACTTAATTAGCCTGAAAAAGATAGCATCCTAACCTCTGTCCAGTACTCTTTAGCACAGAAGGATGACATACAGTCTGAAGTGTACAAGAATGTAGCCTGCATTGTGAAACAAAAATAGACCTGACACAAATGTCATAAGGCATAAAACAGTACAGGGAAGTTGAAAAGGTAAAGCTGAAATTTGCACATGAAACAGTACAGATAAATTGTGTTGAAAATCTCCCCCCATGACAAGTTTCTCTTTCCAAAATAATTCAACTTTTTTTAAGAATAGTAAAAGGGAGAAAACACTGATGTCAGATATGAAAGTGATTATCATCAGTTTATTAAGGAAACAGCCATAAAAATGCATTTCAAATGCATTAAAGCCTGTGCAAGTACTTGCAGAAGTTTCTGATTTTATTTAGTTATAATTAAAAAGAGAATAAAGTCAGAGAAATTCCTTAATTTCAGGGTTCTTAGTGTAGCAGACTTTTTTGTTGCAAGTATGAAATGCATAGAAACAGTTTCACCCAGCCATGAAGGCAGCATTCCAGTGGGATCACAGCTGGCTCCTGGGCTTCCCGTAGCTTGCAATCTCAGCAGCTGCAAAGTCAAACCAAAGCTGTAATTTTGGAAAGCAATGCATTAAATGCAAGAACCCAGGGTCTGCTGGTTCACAGAACAGTGTGGCCAGCCTTTTATCATGTCACACCTAGGGAGAGACTCCTTGGGTAGTATTAGCTCAAGAGAAATTTGTGCAGAAATTTAGCTTTTATTTACAGCTACTTCAGTAAGATAAACTTCTGCACTCAGTTTCTTCTACCAGCCATCATAGCTGCTCCAATGAGAGCAGAAAGCATTCACTGTGCCCAGCTGGCTTCACTAGTTCATAATTTGGATTCTGCCAGCCCTGACCATAGTGTCGTTTCACTGATGCTACACTCAAAACAGTTTACAATCACGAAAAACTAAGTTGCAACTTAGACTTTTGAATGTACATGCTGAATAGTATTTGACTGACTTGAAACCTGCAGAAGGATGATATATCATTATTTTCATTAAGATGCCAAAGCAGTGAAGTGACTTCTCTTCAAATTCAGTTAATTCTCCTCATTAACCATCAGACAAAAGCACTCATCAACACTAACGTTCTCTGCATATCCCAATGAATAGTGTCCCAGACTAGTCAAAGGCAATACTGGACAATCTGTAGATAATACTGTATTTGATATCTATATGAATGTTATGTATTCTTGCAACAGACAAACCACCAGCTTCATTAAACTTGTAACAGTAAAACTTCTAGCATGTGGTAACAAACATGTTAGTTACACATGAGAAAGTAACTTTGTAAAGTAAGCCAAAGGTGGAAGTTTGTTATTTGTTTATTAAGCTAGTTCTAAAATCTTTAATTATGTACTAACACAATGCTAAAAACCCTCCAATAATTAGCTAATATGGTGGCTGTTTTCTATGCCGAACCAACCTCAAAGATTTTAAGCAAATATTCTCTTATGTTGCACAAAGCTAAGCTTATAGTACTGTTCAGAAGTTTAGCCTCTGTGAGAGTAAGGACCAAGTAAAGGGCAGCATGCACCTACATAATCAGAGTTAGCAGTTTAACCATTCCAAAAACTTCTGAAAACTGAAATACAGACTGATGGAACAGAAAACTAAAGTAATTACTATAGAGAATGGTACAAGTATGCACAAATTCTCAGCTCATATACAGTAAGCAAACAATTTGCCTCATTCAGATACAGAGGACAGTTTCACTAGGGCTGATACCTTTAAAAAAACACATGGCTAAGAATATTTTGTGGTTACCACTTCGAGAGATAAAAACCATAAAGGGTTGGTCAAAACCTTGTAAAGAAAAAAAAACTTAAAACTGAAAATTCCTGACCAAAAAAGAAATAATAAATATACAACATAAGCAGCTTTTTTCCCTCTATATAAATATAAAATTACATCCTCTTTAACCAGTGAAGATATTAATTTCCTTTTTCCCTTTTACAATATCACACAAACACAACAAAAACACACCAATAAAACTTTGAACACACCAACACCCTGAACTGCACATTCAACTGTTACTGGCTCAGGCAACACTTAGTGACAAAGCTTATGGCTTTCCATCTGTCACACAAAAAGCCAGCAATACCACAGCACAGCCTCAGTGTTGAGCCCAGTGACCTGCTGGGTGGGGTCTGGCAGCAGTCATTTTCTGGCTGCTATCAAAGATGAGAGAGGACAGTGGCTGTCTGGCAGCTCATCCCAGTCAGGGAAACCATCCTCTTCCTTCACTCCAGAAGAATTTCCTGATAAGATCAGGAGGTCAGAAGTCCCGCAGGACAGAGGGAACACTGGAGGAAAGGGAATTGTGGAAGTTCATAAACACTATTCCCCTGTTTAGGTGGGAGCCTTTGGAAGTAAGTTACGCTCAGTCCAATTTCTACAGCCCATGTGAAACGAACTGTTCTTCTCAACACAAGGAAAAAACACCTTTTGTGCATGTAAAGGGTTTCTTAGGCCAAAGATAAAATTGCATTTCAGTGTGAACCCTAGCTGTTCCCTACAGACCTGACTTTTTAAGTGCAAGGCAAGGGCAACAACTAACTAAAAAGCCTAATGTAGGGCTTCCATACTGCTCTGTGATCTTTCAGGGGAAAATAAAAATGTGCAGTTTTGTGCAATGACTGCATTGAACTGACTGGGCATGAGACAACCTGCCAGTGCTCCTGCTATACTGGGGAACATCCACAAAACACTGAAAAACACCCCCAAAGTCTTCAGCTTGTGCCCAAATGAGATGTTTTCATTCAAAAAGATGGTACTTGGGACTGTAGAGGTAGGACAAGAGGTAAGGGGTTCAAACTTAAACAGAAGTTTAGACTAGATATAAGGAAGAAGTCATTTACTGTGAGGGTGGCAAGGCACTGGAATGGGTTGCCCAGGGAAGTTGTGAATGCTCCATCAGCAGGGTTGGACAGAACTTTGGGGGACATGGTTTAGTGCGAGGTGTTCCTGCTCATACCATGGGGGTTGGAACTAGATGATCTTAAGGCCCTTTCCAGCTCTAACTATTCTATGATTCTATGACACAAGTAGGGGACGCACAGATACATGATTGCAGTAGCAAAGAATAATTTTCATAAACAGACAAAAGTTGTAATTAGTTTAAACCGTCTTGTATGTTTGTATAATATTTTTGAGCAGATGGCTTTGGCAAAGAGCTAGGATTTGCACGCCCACTTGCATTTTGCAGTGCTAAAAAAAAGGATGAAAGACATATCTTAGGTCATCCAGTCCATTGCCCTACCAGTGAAGGATTGATCCCTGCAACATGTAAAGCAGCAGCCAACTATTTGCCATCTGATGCACACAGTTATCCAAACAGAAGGGATCTATAGGGAAGATCACTAGGCATATAGAGAGGGAGGTGAAATGCATAAGAAATCAGAAACGTTTACATTGGTAAAGGAAAAAATATTTACTGCAGAATTAGCCTCATAGAGAGTCAATAGTCACAAGAGAGCAAGGCTTCACTTATGAGAATTAAATGGTTTTTAAGATGGGGGTTTAAACCATCTTATAGTAAATCATTGGTCTTGCCATCAGTGCAGCAGTGGCATCTCTGCTCCTTCCAGCAGCTGTGAAGAAATTGCAAGGGAATTAGATTCATCCTTGCAAAGTGAGAATTTTTTGCAACCACATTTAACTGTCTAGCTCCCATGCAGCCTTCCTGATCCTGAAACACGGGCAGTTGGTAATTCTTCCACACATAGAATGTGAGAGATGTACATAATGGTGACTCCCCCAGGTATTTTGAGAAAATATTTTATTCTACTTTTTATTTACCTTTGATTCAGCACTATAGTCTGCTCTAGTTGCATTACTAAGTTTTCTTCCTTTTTATGCTGTTTGTTTCTAAAAATTCTCCTTGACAGTTGCCTATAGTCAAAACCAGTTTGAAATAATGATATAGACTGTCCCTTCCATAAAGATTTAGATTGTCCCATTCTTTTTGCATTTAAATACACAGCCACTCTGCACATCTTTTACCAACTCAGCTCCTACAGACTCCAAATTTAGCAGTTTCATTTACTATAAAAAGCATGCAATACTTCCTTGTAAAGAACCATTCTGCAAAACAAAGGCAAAACATACGTAACTCTATACCATGTGTCAGTCCACACAAGTGAAGATCTTCATTAGATTTTATTTATATAGACATATAAAAAAAACCCAAACCCTTCCAATTGATTTTGTCTCTCAGATCTGTACTTAGCATCTAAATATTCTAATTATTATTTGAATGACGGAAAGTGAAAAGTCCCAGTAGCCTGTTGATGAGTGCTTATCACAACTCTAATTCTCATTTCTGCACATCTAAAGCCCCTTTTGAGCTTGTATTTCAGCATTTCCCTAAAAATCATGGGAGCTATAATTAGAACATACTAGTAACAAGACTTAACAGTCAAAAGAGAGCCACAAAGAACTAAAATACAGAAGAGGAGGAACATCAAGGCCATGTATCAGTGAGAATATAAAACCAAGCAGCACAAACAGTGCTCAGACCTCTGGTAAATGTGTAAATCAGAAATGCTTTGGTTAGAGTGAGAGATTAGCTAAATAAGTTTATTCCTTTCTGTCCAAAGGGAAAAATAAGTCTATTCCTTTCTGTCTGAAATGGAAACAATACAATGCCAGGTACATACATTACAATAGAAGCTTTTGGCTCATTACTCAAGAATGGAATAATCTGAGACCTTTTCTTTAACAACAAAATGGAAAACAGTCCTTTACATGCCTTTCATGGATTTTCTCATCCTGCAAGGGCTACTGCCATAGAATAACACTGAACTCATATCCAAAAAAATCAAGACAGAAATGAAAAATAATAGTTTTTTCCTTCAGGAGAGGTGGCATTTAAAATTATGGACCTGTAATACCTAGGCTTAACCACATCATGCACAAGATATGAAAACTAATAAATACACTTTTGGCTAGATAACAAAGTACTACCAAGAAAGCTTACTTCTCCTTTACTTTCATCTGCTGACTTTTGATTTAGCTGGATAGGGACTCTCAATCAAATGAAACAGAAATTAAAACAATAAAAAATTACTTGTGCATAAAGAAATTACATAGAGAAGACCATGGGCTGTATCCATTTTTCGTAGAAGGAAATTTACCATTTTCTGTGTCATGTGTAGGGCTTCAGTGTCTTCCAATATTATGAAATATACCTACGCCTTTCTGTGGTGGGACACACCACAGGCACTAAGCATCTTGCTGAAAGCTGCTCAAATACCAGCTGCAAAGTTGATGGCAGACCTCAGAGTCAGCGTCCTCCCAACATTTTAGTTTTTCACCCCAAGTATTTTTTACCCATACCTGAGATCAGAGAAATCTCAATAAATCAAAGAATATCTTGCAGATTTTGAAGGAGTCGAGCTGTTTTCTTGACCAAAATATCTGCTCAAATACCCTGTCTAATTTGGTAACCAGACTTATACAGCAATGCTGATTACACGAAGCAGCACAAAGTCCCACTGGCTGTCAAAAGGAAAGTGATGATAATAACAGGTACTTCTTGTTCTGTCTTCTCCAGCCCATGAAATCTCCTTTGATACTAATAAGAATAAAACACACAAAAAAGTCAAAATTTAATAAAGGAGTTTGTCCTGTAAGGATGAAATTGCAGAAATTATGCCATATATCAGCATGCTGACAGTAACAAAAAATTGCCCCAAAAGTGGAGGTTTTGTCTGATTTTATCCTCTAAGTAGGCCAAACCTATGACAATATTAGTCTGCACAAATTCAGTGCTACTGAAAAATTATGACTTGTTTTACTTTTTACTCAAGCAAGGAATACAGTCTGCAGGACTAGCAATATTCATTATTGAATTATTTAATCCTTTGCATTTATTCCGACCCTTCTTTAATGACCATTTTTCTTATAAGTCTTAATAGGTATTGACTTGTTCTACAACACTCTACAATGTAGGAATGCATTTATACTTCTACTTCATAGTGCAAGGTCCTACACCTGGGTTAGAGCAATCCCAGGCACACATACAGGTTGGGCAGAGAAGAGATTCAGAGCAGTCCTGCCAAGAAGTACTTGGGGGTGTTGGTCAATGGAAAAATGAACATGAGCTTGCTTCAGTGTGTGCTCGCAGCCCAGAAAGCCAACCGCATCCTGGGCTGCATCAAAAGGAATGTGACCAGCAGGTCGAGGGAGGTGATCCTGCCCCTCTACTCTGCTCTCCTGAG
>JANRGW010025241.1:14274-31389 GCA_024733675.1 Psilopsiagon aymara | reverse complement strand
CGCTCCCCCGCCGCCCGCCGTGACTCACCCCCGGCTCCCGCGGTCCGAGCGCCGCGGCCCCCGCCTTCCCCGGGCTCTTTCCCCTGCGGGAGGAACGTTCCCTGCGCCACGCGTCCTCCCAGCCGCTGTCCTGCGGTTCCCGGCTGAGGGGCCCGCGGAGGCGGCGGGAGCTGTGCGGCAGAGAAGCGATCGCATCGGGCCGGGCCTGGGGGCTGCTCGGTAGTGACTGCCCCCGGTCGGAACGCCTCGGGTGCTGTGGGGGACGGGACTGGCCGCAGCCCGCTCCGCGGGTCGCGGCCGTGGCCGTTCCTGCTGGCCAGGCGGGGAGCGGGCGGGCGGGGCTGCTTTCAGGCTCGCCCGGAGGTGCAGAAGGGCCGGCCGGCGCGGCTCGCTCCGTGGCGGGACAGGCCGTTTCCTCCCGCTGCGGCCTTGAGGCGGCGGGTCCTATGCTGTACGGACCGCCGGGCCCTTGGCAGTGCGCGCTGGGCTTCACCCCCGCGGTGCTGCCGACGGGAAACTTTCCTGACGTTGTCCCTTCTGCGCTTACTTCACCCACTGGCACCCCCTGTGAGAGCGATGTAGTGCTGGAGCACCCCTTGCCCAGCACCTCTCCGCCAGGATCCCCTGCATAGCAGCAGCAGAAGGGGAAAAGCAGCCACGGGGGTGCGAGAAAGTGCGGACCTTCCCCCAGCCCCGCACCCCAGGGGCCGCGAGGGATGACCGCCGGCCAAGGCAGGCTCCGGCAGAGCTTGGGGGTCCGAAACCATCTGGGAGAAGTGTGAGCCCCCCGAGCGCAGAAACCACCGAGGAATACCGAATATGGCCCTGCGCAGGCCTGGCAGCGGGGCCCGGGGGGCAGCGGGAAGGGCTTCTGTCACGCCAGCGCCTGCGGGGATTCTTGGCTGTGGCACAGCGCATAGCTTTGCTCTGGGTAAGGCTGTCATCCATCCATGAGGGCAGAGCAGCTCCGGAGGGAGCGGTGATACCCCAGCCGCGGGCAGAGCTATGCTGTAAATGAGGCGGCAGGGCAAGGTGGCTGACCTCCGGGCCAAGGGGGTTTGTGCTGTTGCCCGAGGTCCGGCCAAGGGATGCCTTGGAATTAGAGCAAGCTGTGGCTTTCCTAGCAAATGCTGCGTCCCAGCACTGATCTGAATGCCAGTGGTGTGGGCACACTGTGAATGGATGCAACCCCCAAATCGGGTGTTTGACAGCAAAATAAGGAGGCTTGAAATAATTGCTTCTTTACAAGCTAGGTGTGCTTTTTCATTTCAAATGCACACTGAATAACTGTATATCCTCTAACAAATTCTGAGACATCTACTGGGAGCAGATCCCATACACGCCCCACATTTTCTGCAGTACAGTGTAATAATGGATAATTTCCTTCAATGGTGTGCACGAACAGCACTTTCTCTCAAACCTCCGCATGGCTAAGTTTATCAGATGCTCACAATAGTATGTTCATGCAGTCTTCAGCTACACTGAATATTTGCCAATTAACTGGCCTCATTAATTTGTTACCGTGGTAAAAAAGCCCCAGAATCCAGGCTAAGAGCTACTAGAGGCAAAATGTTAGCTGTGATGGACATTCAATGTCCGTCAACATTTGGCCATGCAGACCAGCAGAACTGTGAGGACTCTCAAAGTTTTGTGAAGCCAACATCATTTTGATAGTTGGGTCGTTAGCTAGCACAGAACTTCTCGTAGCAATTTGCTCTGGAACTGGGATTTGGGATTCCTTGGGTGATACCCAGGATCTCGTCCAGAAATGTGTAAACAGATCTGTATGACTGTTTAAAGGAGAATGAAAGAGGTTTTCTTTCACTCTTACTCGGACTTTTAAAGCTGGGTCTTTTGCCCTGTTGTTAGACTCTTTGCCATTCTGATTCAGTGGAAACCAGAATGAAATTGATATATATTCCACTGTGACAATAAACCTGGATAAATATAGTAATTAATCATTAGAGCCCAATTTTTATTTAGGCTAAGAGCCTTTTTACACAGGAAAATTGATAAGCATAATTGTAGCAGAATAATTTATACTGGTATGTCTTTGCCGATATAACATTCCAGGAGGATATTTTAATTGGATGTAATTATTCCATTTCCCTCAATAGATGAGTCCTAGATAGATAAACCCCCTTTTATAGTTAACAGACAAAGCAAATTACATCTTATAATTACATTTACACCAAGTTTAAGGCCCTCTTAGGATGGGCAGGAAATATAATGGGGCCATAGTGTAATTGGGAGTGCAACCCTTAAAATCCTATTTGTGACAACTATAATCAAATTGTCATCTGCTGTAATATTTTCATTTATTCTTATTCCAAAACAGCCAAAGGCATTAAGTCTGTTTAAAATAAAATGTTTTGAAGGTCCAGTACCAAATTACGTACATAGATTCATGCAGGCTAGGGAAGCAAATGCAGTTTGTCATATTTAAGCAGAACTGTGCCCAGTCTGTAGGTAACATCTTCCAGTGCCAGATTCAGCACTGTTGTAATCAGGCATCCTGGGGATTTTGTGATACAAAAGGAAATTTGACTTCATGATATCAAGGCTAAATTTGGCTCCCCAATGCTTAGAACACTCCTGAAGGCATGATGCTCCAAACAATTAATCTTGCATGATATTGAATAGATGCGTGTAGGACACACTGTCTCAGTTCTTGTAAATCCGTTGTTACTGGCATATTTTTTCCATAAAAAGATGGTTTTCCACAGTTGGCAGCTGTCCTGTTCAAAAGCATCTTTGAGCTATAGAAACACAAAAGACTGTGCTTTCTTTCCAGTCCATATTTCCCTCTCTTTCTGGCCACTGTCCACCCACCTCCCCTGCCTTCCCTCTCTCCCGCCCCCCTCCCTTCACCCCAGAGGAAAAAAAGCCCTTACCCTTAATTTAAACTGGGATATCTGGCAAGCATTTGCTTCTCCATTCTTAACCCTTTTGGTCATTTGAAAGCTAAGTCCTGAAGCAGTGTGAAATTAATTTATATGCATAACATTTGAAGTGACGGCGCAAATTCCTGCTGGAATGAAGGGCTATTCACTTCAGTGGGAATCAGCAAACAGACCTGTAGAACAATGTGCTTGTCTGAAAACTCTCGCTTCCATTCGAATGGATGGGACGAGGCCTCTCTGGCGATGCTTGCGCACCATTGCCCATTATGACCCTTTCAAATAAACCCACACCAGCCCAATCCCCCAAAATCCCTGCCTTTTTTTCCAGCTGGATGAGATGTTTAGCCTGTTATTACACAGAGTTTCTGCTGTTTGCAAACAGGTGGTTGGGTTTGGGTTTCTGCATCGTTCCTCCAGCCGAAGTCAAAATAGCTGTGCCACAGTGAAACTGCAGCCAGAGTTCCCATTTTTTGTGCTGTATGGAGAAAGGTGCTTGTGCAATTCCTTGTCTAGAAAGCAATGGAGAAGCATCTCTGCTGGCTGTGCAGCAGGCACGATTGACAGCAGTCCCAGCAAGACCTAAGAACATGGGCTGCATATTTATGTGCATGTGTCTCCTGACCCAGCAGTGGGCTCAGTGCTCTGGTCATCTGTGAATGTGTTTGGGAAGGGCTGGGATAGCACCCTGCAGTGCAGATTTTGTCTTATATATTGCTGGTAAATTATGGTTTTAATAGGGTTGGATACAGTTAGGAATTTTTGGGGAAGTATGCTCTATAACCATGATGTTATTAAGAAATGACTAAGATTAAGAATATATTGTAAATTTGGATTATTCTCATGTTTTCCAGCATACAGTATAATGCGAAATTATCAGGGTTGTCATCTCATAGAAAAATCTATCATAATATTTTGATTCAAATCATAAGCAAGCTTAGCCAAGAATAACATACATACAGTCACATGGTATATGTATAAATATATATTTGTCCAGTACTTTGCTTATTGAAGGTGACATAATTAACTCTTGTTTTAACCAAAGACTATCCCTTTAAGGAGAAATCTGAGTAGCTGACTCCCTCTTCATTGCAAATGCAATTTCTACAATTAGAAAAGTAGCTCTCTTACACACAGAGTGGCCCCGCTCTCACTGATCAGTACAAGAGCTTCTACATGTCTCAGAGAAGTCCCAAACCTCGTGCTTTTTTTCACAGAAGAGTGAAGTGCAGTTACTGACAGTAATCACCCTCCAACGTTATGTTTCATACCCATGGTCGGGAGTACGTATCATCCTGTCTACAAAGCACCTGAGATTCCCGTTGTCTCAGCTAAGAGGTCGAAGACTCCCAGCCAACTAAGTAAATTCCTCATGCATTTCTGACAAATGACAAATAATAGGTGAAGTAATGGCATGGTTTCCAGTCAGATTCCTCTGGTTGCCTATTACGTCATTGAGAAAGAGGACAGAAAACTTAAGGATTCCTCTCAGAAGAATGTTTGCAGGATAGTGCTGCTTCTGTTTTCTTTCTGTTCTCCTTCCCTAGTGTCTTGTTTTCCTTCAGTGCCTGTTTTCTTGCCTTTCTCTTTTCAGCTATTTATGTACATTTATATTGAATTATGACATTTTATACCAATAAATACAAGATACCTTTGATTCATATGTGTCTGTATGGACAAATGCACAGTTTGTTTATTTTGTTCTAAAGCGTCCACATTTCTTTCTAGGCACAAACATTAGATACTTGAGATAATCAGACTGTGAGCACAGGGACATGAGAGAGAAAAGTAAAGAGGACAGGCGGAGAGAAGAAGGAAAAGAAAGAACAAGAGAGCGAGGGCTGTTACCATGACCTTCCGAAAGCAGTTTAGTGGTACAGTTGGAGAGGAAGAAACCCCGAGGATAGTACCCTGATCTATAACTTGGGAGTAGCAGAGGGAGGATGCTAAACCCTGCTTACTGTGTCATTCCCCCTTGGGCCACTTCCTAGCCAAGATTATTAGCCAGAAGCCAAGGGTGTTGCCAGCCTGCTTGGGTGTCAGCTGGACATCCCTATACTCCAGTTCCTGCCCTTAGCGGTGGTCCCTCCAGTGGTCAAAAAGACGCCCTCAGGCACACTCCATGGTCTGGCTGATTTTGCTGCACAAGAGAGAGCCGCTGACCTGCCTCTTTATCCAGTCCCTGCATGGTATAGTGGTGGAGGAGGGATAATTACACCGGGTAGTCCTGATTCAGGTCTGCAAGAGGATTCTTGCTGCCCCAATAGATATTTCTCTCACAGCTAAAGAAAACCTAAATGAATCTGCTTTTCTACAGGGTCAAAAAGAAGAGAGATGACTTTCAGGAAAAAAAAATATATATCCCATTGAGGTCACAATTTTATAGTGCATACCTACATTTCAGGATGATATTTTCATTGTACCAATTCACTGCCATGATCCCAGCCCCAGCAGGAGGTTATTCTTGATTCAAGGAAAAGGGAGTTTTAACATTCATTTTAGTGGAAACCTTTATTCATTTTTAGTATCAGCACTGTTACACCAGCTTCATTTAATTATAGGAGAAGAGGCAGGTTTAGAATTCCCTGGAGGAACTTGCTGTTTTTTTTCTTCTCGGACTTGCTCTTTTCATCTTCTCAACTGCTCCTTCCTTAGTCTTCCCATTTTCCTTGAGAGTGCTTATTCTTCTCCTTAGAAATGAGTGCATTTCAATGAGATTTTAACAACTATAAATGGTGGCCTCTCACTTCTTTGCTTTTCTTGTTTTCCACTGTCTTTTCCCTTGTGGGATTCTTAAATGCAGCAGGTTTTCCACAGTACGATGAGTGGAGTGCATGAACCCAAAGGTTGTGCCTACTTGTGTCCTAGGGATACAGCTCGGATATGTAGTTTGTGAAAGACGCAGCAAGATAAAGTCACAAGATGATAACTTCAGTAAACATGCTGTATTCCTGCTGATTATATCCCTGTTTTGTACTTGAAGCCGTATTAACTTCTGTGAATTCAAAACCCAGCATAAGACTGAAACATTCCATGTTTCACCAGAAAAAGTTGCCTTATTGTACCTGTAGGTTTCTGGCGTATGAAGCCTGTGTACGTTGCAGTTTCTATTATGCCATTTTGGAATATACATAAAAAAATCAGTGTTGGCCTGGAACTAAATGAAGTTTGCAGTCTCTGAATGTTTTTTGAGGACATTTAAAGTCATTTACAGATCAAATATTTTAAAAGTTTGAGTGGCAAAGAGGAATGCATATTAATTTTAGACAGCTATTTTTATGCTTTTACATGTATAACCGAATTCAGATCTTGCCCTTCTATTTTCTATCTGAAAAAGAGTAGCCCTGAACGCACTTGCAAGCTGTTGATCCTTTGACAAGAAAATCTGAACACTGAAGGAGCCTTATTAAACTTTAAAAACAAGTCCCTGTGCTCCTTTTCTGTAAAGCTTTTTTGATAGATAGAGTTGGACACATACAGAAACCCTCTAAATCTCTGATATAGCCTGAGCATTCTTTGGCTTGTCTCAAGGTGGATCTTTACATGACCTGTCCATTGGTGCAGGTGGAAAGTGTTACTGAGGTTGAAGTCTTCGTCTTGGTGAATACCTTGCACCAATTCCAGTAGTCCCATATACAAGAGAAAGCTGTCTTTGTAAAGACATGAATACCCTTATTCCTGTGAGGGAAAAGAGTGCTGTTATTGATAATAACTATGCCTGAAATTGCCATTATGTAACTATTCTACCTAGGAATCACGTCATGATCAAGTTCGTTGCATAGCGAGGACAAAATCTGTGTAGATTAAGGGCGCACGTATAGTGGATTTCTTTCCTTCGGTTGTCTAGCCAAAATGTGGGAAAAATACCCCTACTCCCCCCCCCCAGTTGCTCAATTTTTTATTTTTCATAAACATTTCTGACCCCTTCAAATAAGGTTGGTTTCTAAATAAAGGGTCATGTAAATGTAAAGAATCAGTGTCTCATTTTGGGAATATTTACTGTTGCGTTGGTTCAGTCCTCCAGAAGGAGACATTCTGCCTTTTGCTGGAAACTGTCCCAAAGCCATAAATGCTTTCAGGCTCCACAAAATTGGGGTTTGGAGTAATGTAATATTGTCGTGGGGAGGAGGAAGAGGGGAGCAAGGGTACACCCACACCTTACCTAAGATTTCACAAGGCATGAGTATTTTTTTCCCTGAATTTATAGTAATCCACTCAGGGAGGATTAAGTAACCCAAACCAGGCCACCCTGCAATATGAATACAAAAGTCCCCTTTTCAGCTTGCACAAAATAAATCAGTTTAAAGGAATATTTTATCTGAGGTCTGCAATTCTGTAGCACCTGATATTCCTCTAATGCCATTCTTTAGCAGGCATGATCAAGGAAGAATACAGGCTTAACTAGTAAACCACACACCTATGTAACTAAGCAAGTGAAGAACTCAATTAAAATGAGAAGAACTCAATTAAAAGAATGAAATCTTATTCTAATGCCGTACATGTACACGTAAATACCTTGAGAAACAGAAGTCTGTATAACGTATTTCTCCTGCCCAAAACTCACACCGGCTAATGCCTTGTGAAATTAGTTGCATCCTCAATGCAAACCTTCAAGAGCAAGTTCCGAAGCTTAATTATATATTTAATTATCTATTTTTTGTCAGCTCATTTGCATCCAAGTACACTCAACAGCATGTCATCTGGGATCAATTCTTCAACAGTGATTTTATTATAGTTTCTGTAGAATGTTACTTTGGTATATCCACCCTGTTCCCACCCATGAGCATATGGTGTCTCTTTTTTTTTAATACATCTGAATTAGAGAAAAGTACCAGCATTAAATGTCAATCTCTTGGCTTTTGATGGCTGCCAATCCTAAAGTTGTTTGCAAATGTTTTTGATATCGATTTCACTTCTGCGCCACAAGGCTTTGATAACATCTGTCCTACAGCAGACGATTATTTTTGTTTACTGATTTATTCATGTATCTACATTTTGGTGTGAAAGCGTAGTCGTAACTCTTGGGCTTTAATCTGCGGAAGGAACAGACCAGAATGAAACAGTCAGTCACGCTTTGCACTTGAGAGGAACAACGCCATTATTTCTTTGTTTTCTGCTGTAATCCTAGGTATAATAGGTAGAATGGCAAAAATAAACTGAGGTCTTTGTTGCAATTCTCCCTCCCTCAGCCAGAGAGCTATGCTTTCTCTCACGTACATCGTCTATCAAATGTTGTTTAAGGATCTTTTTGCACCAGCTGCTATCCTGTTTCACTTTTTGCTTCAGCCAAACTCTCTAAACAATTTGATGAGCATGAAGAATGATGCCAACCTGACAAATCCTGTTTCTCGGATTTTTCTCCCAGAGCTACCCATTCATGAAGCACCACGGCAGTGGCTGCATTCACTTTTGGGGCAGTGAGAGCCGTCAGCCCCATTAAGTCCTGGTTCTGCAGGGCTAGAAGTGAGTTGGAGGAACCGCATGATTTTTCTGTTAGGCTTTTCATTTGCTACCTTGTTATGGATATATGAACACAAAACTATGTTAATATTTACAATTTGATTGTGTAAGTGAACTGTGTGGTTCAGGAAGGGCAGCATCCAGTTCATGAGCTGCATTTTCAGAGAAAACTCTATGTTCCCACTATAGACTTCAGCTGTTAGCCCCTAGTGGGCTGGATATTTAACTTAGTCATTTCAAGCTGAAATGGCCATTTTATGTTAGTTTTAGAGCTTCTTTAATTCTATCTGTTGTGTTCTTCCTCTGCTTGCAATATATTGAAATGAAACTCAATAACTTAAATGGTTCACACAGAGACATAACAGCTACTCTTGATCATCTTTGACCCCTGACACCTGAAGTCTGACTCTTTCGGCCATTTCAGAAACCGATAGTTTCCCATGAGCTGAATACTACTGCAATGCTTTATAAAGGTTTTATTAGCTTTGGGTTTAAGTAAAATACATAAATAGTTATGAGGATAGGAGGGAGGATAGTGATTCTAACAGATCTTGTAGGGGAGAGGGGGTATACAAGAATAAACGCCAACATAAGAATTAGCCCTCCAAGATGTGTACACTTTCAGAGAGAAATCAAATACATTTTCACCAGAATAGAAAATATTCATAGCACGAAATGTATAACCAATTGTAATCAAATTTTCCATGGATCAGGCTGCGACTGATCTAAAATACCCAGTCGAAACCCTGACAGCCATTTTTAGCTGCATCGTTTATTGGTTGTAACACTTCAGCTTCCCAAGAGAAGCCTTCATCAAGGTCGTAAGCTCCAGGAAAGACAGGTGAATAAAAAACCCTCTCCAAAATCAGAAGTATTTGTATTCCTATAGATGATACTCTTATTCATAATCTTGGAAATGAGGAAGGAAACTGACAAATGTGGGACAGTAATAAAGGATTTCAATGGTAAGGATATGAACCTGCGTAAGAACTGGGGTGTTGGCATTCTGGCAGGTTGTATGAGAAGAAAAGGTGATTATTGGTACTGTTCCTGACTTTATCATATGTGTGGAAAATTGTATTAATTATGTACTGTGAAACTCCTTTCCAGGAGGAAAAAAAGCTATAGTCCTTAATTCCAGTCTATTATGAGCGGAGATTTATACCATTAAATATTTATATGTCTCTGATCAGTAAAACACAAGTATTTCTTTGAAGAGTTAAGGGCATAAATGTAGAAGACAGATAGTAATTTATGGCTTTCTAGTTATATCTTACTGGAATATTTCTTGTGTTCTAAGCAAAATACAATTATGGTTGCATCGCAGTTGTCATTCTAGTGTGTTAAGATTTATCTGCCTATGTATGGATATGTTTGTCTAAATAGCTATATTAGATGCAACTTGTCTTATGAGTGACAAGATCCCACAAAGACTTGCACATACACTATTTTATATGGCTGGTGTAACCAAAACAATGTCACCGACACATGTAGATTTCAATCTGTGTGTTACCCTCAGACACACAGAAGCCCTGATTTGATTTGATTGCAGTGATTTGGGAAATCTCACTGAAACAATTCTTTTAATTCAAAAATGTAGGTGAATTTGAGTCAGTCTTTCTCAAAAGAGAGTACACACCATTGTCAAAAATGCTTGTATTTGTGGTGCAAGTGAGAGTCTCCAAGACTAAAAGTTACCTGAAACATATAAACCCCTATTTACTGAGCTATGTTAGCCACATTGAGCATCTTCAGTAGACAGAGAAGGTGGAGTGAGCACTAACAAAGAAAGAAGTCACTAAACTACCAATGCAGGGATATGCTATTGGATACCCAAATGCAGAATCTAACTCTGGCAAGAGAGGAACCTCAACCTGGTAGGCAAAGGAATGTTTTACATGAGGTGCTAGAAGTGTAGACAGCTTGGAAAATGCCTACTGGATTACTTTCATGCAACAGAAATACTGTTTCTTATTCAGCTGCTATGACTGTGCCTATTGTTCCTGTTCCATTTTACGGTGAATATTTTTGCATCCTTTGTTGTTATAGCAGCAGGGATAGATAATTTTTTTTTCCCAATTACTGGAAAAGTCACTGCAAGTATGGTTTTAAAGTGACCGAAATTGTTCACACCAATGAGTGTAATTTGGCAAATAATTACGACTGAAAAAATATGGAAGCAGTACAAAAAGACCTGAAATGCTTCATTTCAGAAACACCAACTGCTTATTTTGACATTTTTTTAATGAATCATTTTGGCTTTTCCATTCAAACATCATTTTTCATTGGAGAGTGGTCCCTATTTCTTAAAGACAAAATAATTAGAGGCACATAATCTGAGAACAAAATGCAACATTTCACTGAAAAAGTACACAGAAAAAGTCCGCTTTCATTTCAGTGTAGCAGATTTTTTCCCCTTATTTTTATTGTGATTATTGAACAACAAAGAATCGCAATTTGCTCTGCTGTAGTAATAATGACTGTAGGTGTCAATAACCTAGTGCATGCATATCAATTTAGATCTAGTTACATTTTGGAAGGAAAAAAAGACCCACATAGCTGTGTGACAATGCAATTAATATGTTTTTCCAGTGTTCCCAGCTAACACAATGAAGTGAAGGTGGCTGTTCCAGGTGTGAACGTATAACTAGCCTAGCTAGGTCCTGAAAACTAAAGTATATTATGGCAAATAATGAGGCTAGGGCTCTGAAGAGGTCTAGCTTAATTCACTCCATCCTTTGAAAGATGTACAGGGTGTGATGAGGCAACTTTGCAGGAAAAAGTAGTCATAGTAAGGACCTCAACAAGAGCCCACGGTGTTCACTGAAATACTGGGTTAAGGCTATCCTGTATAGGTGGACATAGGGCATGCATGGGCTTGCTTTATTTCCTCAAGCCTTGGAGATCTCCTGAAGAAGCAGACGTGGACAGCTACAGGAACAGAAAGCTTGTTGTACTCAGAAGTGGGCATCTGGAAGACTGGTTTGAAACAGCCCCTGCTTCAGAGCTTTGGCATGGAAGCATGACACGCATATCTCATAAACTGGGCAACGAGGAGTTAAGATGCATGGCATGATTCCCGGGTGTACAAGTGTTAACTATTAAAGAAGCTGTGCTGATGCAAAAGAAAAAGCTGTTTGGACCATGTTCTTTCACTTTAGTTTTCTTTTTTCCTGAACTGATGTGAAGCTGATCCAGTGAAACCCCACCCAGCATCTGTTGGCTCCTGGCTGCAGCACGGAAATCCTCAGTACAAAATCCTCCCAAGGAAATGATGAGGCTCAGGCCTTTGTACAGAAGACCTCTGTTCCATCAGTCAGTTAAGAGCCACCGCACAGCAAAGTTTAAACCTTTTCTCCTATATCATGGCAAAACTATAATGATATTGTAACTGCTTAAGCAAACATTTCTGTAAGTTGAAATGGCTCTGTATCCCCTTGGGTTATCACTGGTGAATTAAGGTTTGCATGTGCAACTTTTCCACATTTGTGTGAAAGGAAAACGGAGGGGATTAGTCTTAATACCTTTGAGCTAAGTAAATATTGACTGCATTTGATTCTGCCATCATTTCATGGCCAATGCTAAGTACAAGGTGACTGCAGGACTGCTGAAAATGTACAAATGACATTAACCTGTTTTTTTCCCTGTTTTGAAATGTATCGTAGAATCCAATTTCATGGCACACTTTGATTTTATATGTATCCCTTCCCAGGTAAAAGATCTATTTTTTATCACTTAAGACACTTTCATTTCTCATATGTGTTACTTAAATGCAACACTCAGTTTTCCCATCTAGGTATGCTTTTATGCAGAACTTTACTGCTAGTTTTTGACTCTATCAGAGAGCCAACTATTTTCAACAGAATCCTTCCTATGTAGGAATCCATACTACCCATAGGTCACTCCAAATGAGAATGTGGACATTCACAAACAGTTCTCCTCCTAGCAAAAAGAACTTCATAGTTGCTGTCCATATAAAATTCAGCTGGTAGTTACACAGATTGATTCAGAGTAGATAGCAAATTGTATTAAAATACGCATGTAAGTGCAAATATGTCACTTGCTAATATTTTATATAAGTAAAAGTTTCAGGACTTCTTAAAAAAAAGCATAGAATAACAATTTTTGCACCTTTCACCTCTGTGCAGGGTTGCTATAAGTTATAGAATCTACAGCTATAGGTGAGGATGACAAATTCATGCTTTGTGAAGTGTAGCCCCTTCTACTGACTAGCTTTAGACATTTGCAAATGCAAGACGTTGATGGTTCTTTCCTTCTTTTGGCTCCAGACCATTTTCCAAAGTCAGCTGAAGGCCTTAGACGTAATCCTTGGGGTAATTAAAGGATGGAGCCTAAACACCAGCACAAACAGATCTGGTTTCAGCCTTTGAATGGATGAGAGAGCTTCTTCCTCCTGGGGAGAAGCAGAACACAGAAGCTAGAGAGACTGCACTTGCTCACGTAGGTACTGCATCCCTACAACATATCCAGCTGCTGGTAGGATATGATGCAGTTTGTGGCCAGCCTCCTTTCAGAAGTTGATGACAACCTCTCTTGGAAGTATACTATATGGCTTTATGGAAGTCACGTAACAAGTGATAACTTCTTAAAAAGTTTGGTAATTTAACAAGCAGTGTTCCCCCCTCAGAATAATCTTCCAGGAGAAAAACCCAAGAGGATAAGAAAAACCCAACTACGGTCACTAAATTGTCACATGGATTGCATGCAAAGACCCCAAAGTTCAGGATGACACCAGGGACTGCTAAAGGAAATGTCTTGTAGTTCTTTCCATGCTGAGGTTTTCTCTGACATGAATCCCAAACATAACTACGCATAAGCATCTTTTAAAAATGGCACACCTTCGGGGGTGTCAGGCTCTAAAGGATACGCAGGCTTGTTTGGGTGTTGGTATAATGGTGTGTGCTGTTTCTATTCTCTCCATGTGTATGAGGACATAAGCATACACATGCACAAGTTAATGTTTAAAACCACTCCTTCCTGAAATTTGCCCTAAACTAATTACAAAAATGGTGCTACAAAGACATTTTCCACTCTGAGACTTCTCCCTTCAGAAGCATCCGTTTCAAATGTGAAATCTTGATGCTATTTTCTCTGTTTTCTGGTACCCCACTAGGGAAGCAATTTACAAAACATACCCCCACACTTTTAGCCACATGGCAAACCCTTTAGTTCTGCTGGAGGATAAAGTTTACCAGAGATTAACATTTTGGAGACCTATGCACAATGGTATACAATACAGTAGTTTTTTATTCACCTCCTAATGATTCCTTTTCCAGCTTAATGTCATACAAAGAAACTTCTGGAGTGACACTGAGTTGTAATTCCCAAACCTGAACTGTGTAACACTTGTCAGATCTTTAGGAATACTTTGCACCCATATCAAACAGTGGTGATTCAGTATCAACTGACTTCGGTGACTGTTTTAACATCTTTTCTGGATTTGCCAAAAGTGAACATTTTCCCTGTTTTACAACAATTGAGGTTTACATTGAGATTAACAATGGTGTGTCTTGACATTTTAATAGAGTGCAGATAGAGATACAGAGTTAAAGCTAAGGTGTTTAGAAGGGATGGCATGGTTGAGGTATTTTAAAAGAGAGAGGGAAAAATAAAAATCCAAGGAAAAAATTGAGAGGACTTAATGGAAACATATTTTTCTACAGTAGGGTTTGACCAGAATAATGACATTTATGCTTGTAATTAATTAATTAGGTACTTGTATGATCATTGGTGATGAAAAGCTTGTGTTCTTTGGACATGCTCGTCTGGACAGTATGGCAACTTAAGCAGAAAATATAGCCTGTTGCCATGATAAAGAATTAATTAACTATTGACCCAGAAAGATGTCTTGGTTTAATATCTTACAGCTACTTAAGTTTGCTCTAACGTCTTATATCCTGATGCTATTTATGGTCCCTGCTTACTGAGGAATCTAAAAGATAGACCTAGAAGAAAAACAAATAGGGAACACTGATGTTTCAATAGATGTCATATTCACACAAGAATTCATGCTAAATCAGTATCTTGACAAGGTACATTAAAATCATTCTAGTATGTGCATCACACCAGATGCTTATTTTCATTATTGCAACTTGTGTCATTACTTCTCATGCAGAGCTGGTAAAATCTTTATTATTTAAGAGATATTTATTAAAAATATATTTTCAATATGTTTTTTTTGCTGTTCAAAGCACTGACTGTACGGAATCGCAAACATCCACATAGTGATGGTAAGAGAAAAGAAGAAACTGTTTTCATCATGAGTTTTAAGGTGAATACCAAACTGTGAGTCTAATTTATGCTACTCATGATGAACTAGTATGTGACCAAATGACAAAGTTACTGATTTGAAAATGAAAAATGAAATTCTGTGCCTCTGACTGCTTAATGTCCATATGCATGAAAGAAAAAAGTGCAGATGAAGAATTCAGTTTATGTTCCTCTCGCAATTCTTGTGCTAAAAGCCAGACCAAAAAAGCCACCGCAGGCATTAGATTTTCAGTATTAGTCTTGATATTTATCATGCCTTTGAAACCATATTGATATTATTTTGAAGCTGCATTAGTCATGAACATAATCTATAGCTTGGATATTTTAAGTTCGATGCAGACTGTAATTTATCTTGCCATCACCATCAATTACAGCTTAGTTGAGTCCAGGATTTCTGAGTAAGTGTAGGAAATATTCAAGCACTCTATAGAAAAAGACTTTATTATCATGCCATTCACCAGGACTCAGGAGATGTAAAAAGCAGCTTGTGCAGGGTGCAGCAGCAGTAATATGTGCAATATTTCCTGCAGCACTGAAGCATGGGAGTTTGTGGGATATCACCTCAGCCAGTGGTGCTGATGGGGAGGAGGGGATGCCTGACACACGGGGGCCAGAACAGAGGCAAAGCTTAAGGCTTCACCCTTTGAAACTCTCCTAGGAGCCATAAATTTGGGAACCAAGCAAAGTGGAGAGAACTCAGCCTGATAATGGACTGCATTTTTTAAGCAGACCTACCACTTCATATAGTCACAGAAAAGACAGTGTCCCTTCTCTTCCCCCCTTGTCATTTGAATGGTTTGTTGCAGAACTGGTGTCCATAGGAAGTAAACCTCTTGGGTAAATTCTTTGTTACATGAAAATCTCTTCTGTTTGTCATTCAGTTTAATGTGACTGGATTTTCTTGGTGGAATCTTCCATCTTTCTGTGGGAATCAGGGGCAGGGAGGAGCACAGAGTTATTGAGCATAAGAAGAAGTATAAGACTATCAGATAAAGTAAATGATGTTTAAGCTTTTCTGTGCTAGAAGTCAGAGGGAGGGAGGCTGCACATGATGCCCAAAGCACATATTCATATTTATTCATTTATTGCTGCAGATGATATTGGCGTAATTTGAGATTTTTTTGTCACCTGGTAACATTTGTATGTAAGTCTCACATTTTCACTGCCCATGTCATTGTAATACCATGCTAATTTGTACTTGGCCTCTGTATTATGAATCACTTCATTACATCTTACTGAAAACCAAGACTGACCCGTGTTTGCATTCCCATGACTGAAACAGCTTTGGAATCTGCATGCAAGCTTCTCATTGTCTTTGCTTGCTTTTGTCTTCTCAAACTCCTGTTTCCTCTGTGGCTGCATAGCATTGTAACAATATTACACAAGAACTTCAGACAAGTTTAGTGAATGTGCATGTATAGACCAATAGGAATTTGTGATGTTCAGTTGCAATTTGGAGCTGTACAAGTTTGTCTGACATATGAAGTGTGCAAAATCTTTTCCGAGCTTTTTTAAGCCCTGGGTTTGTCCATGGGAATGCACGGCATTTTATTATTTCAGATGTGAAGATGTTTGTTATAACAAGGACAGAAAAGCAGAAACCAAAACCTTTGTGAACAAATTTTAGTTAAGACAACCATCTAGCAAGGACTTTGATCTCCTTCACTTACAGCATTTGTGAGTATAAGGCATGTAATAAGAAATCGGGTATATTCACAGAATATAAACATTACAATCATAAGAGAATCTTTACAGATACATAGTAGACTCTGCTGTGTTTTACTGAGATCATGTTTGTTCATTCCATCAAACTTCATCTGGTTACCTGAAGTGATTTAATAAATCTCTGAATATAGTTTCCTCACAGCTGGACCAACACAGACATGTTTAGAAAGTGAGGTATGGAGCTTTAACTGGTTATTTCTTGTATGACTATGTTGACAATGATCGAGTTAAGTATCACTTCCAATAGGTTTGTATTTTAAGTGAATGTATGGATCCCATCATATGGTGCTGGCAATAAGTAAAAATAAGCTGATGCTATGTTCTCTAAAATCACATGTCACACTGTACACAGAGTGGTGTACTGTTCAGAAGGAAGAAGGAAGTGAAGTTATTCCTCCAGAACTTTATCAGGAGTCTTCTCATCCCATTACATGACATACTTATTCCTTAAGTATTTTCCCCTAGACAATAAGTCTTGCATTTATTTTACATTCAGCAAATTATTTGAATGCTTTAGTAGCTAACCACAGAGTAAAATAGCGCTATTCTTCCAGGAAAGCTATTGGACATTCTGGTGAATATTCATGTAAAAAGACAAACGGTTAAGACTTTGCAAGTAAACATTTTATGGTTTTTTGGATACTAATGTTTTTTTTGCTCTGGTGAGACCTCACTTGGAGTACTGTGTGCAGTTCTGGTGTCCTCAACATAAAAAGGACATGGAACTGTTGGAACAAGT
>JANRGW010025241.1:0-13419 GCA_024733675.1 Psilopsiagon aymara | reverse complement strand
GAGGTGTCCCTGCCCATGGCAGGGGGGTTGGAAGTGGATGATCTTAAGGTCCTTTCCAACCCTGACTATTCTATGATTCTATGAATCAATCATATAATTCGTAATTAGAGGACATTATTTGACTAAATGTGCATTTCTTGAGCCACTTTAATGTTAAAACAAAGGATGTGATTCTGTAGGTTGCAGATCTTTTCCAGTGGCAAGCTGAGTATTGTATGTTCTTGTATCAATCAGTTAATATCAAGGGTGCTCAAGAGTTTGCAGAATCTGGATCCAAAGGAAGAGTTTCATATTGTTTTCCCATTCACTACATTTTTCCTAAAGCTTTGAGGATAAGAAAGGTTTCCATGGGAATGCCATTATTTGGAGAGAAAGCTGTAGATGAATTGATATAAAATGAAAGAAAAAAAAAGAAAAAAGAAAGTTGTAAAAAACTTTAACAATTGTTTTGCATAACAAGAAAGTATCAGGAAAGGTGCTCAGCTTTTTCTGGTCTAAGCGATGCCAATGTGACTTTGTCACCAACTGTAAAAAACCTTTGTTGATTATACAGGATATGCTGGCTTGTAAATCTCAGACTTTGACCACTGAACAACTTCCCCAACTCAACATTTTCTTCGCCACTTTGATCTTTGCAGGCTTGGGATCTCTTTACTGAAGGAGCTGTGTTGTACTGAGATGTGTTTGTAACGCTGTCTGTTTTCAGTCTTCAAACTGAAACCACAAACATGGGATTTAATGCAACGCAAGGCATTGCCTTTTTATTTCAAGAAAAAAAAAAAGGAAAAAGAAGAGAAGCCCAGGCAGTGAATGCAAAAGTGGTCAGAGGGCATAGGCTCTGTTAAACCACTTTTGTCTTTTTGGCAGTGAACACTCACAGGCCGGAACTCCATTGCCTCTGCTCATATTGCCACTCTCAGGAGCCTTGCCACTGCAATTGCAGGCATTCATAAAGAAACATGGTGTGTGATTTTTCACAGCTGAGGGCAGAGTTGGCCCTCCTGTAGATGGTGATTACAGGTTATGCATAACTGCATTTGTCAAGTTCTTGAGGCCGTAGTGAAGTGCCTTAAACTTCTATTTCAGGGTTGTACATTCCTTTCAGAGCAATCTTTAAACATAAAAATATCAAATAGCCCAAATCAATAATAGGAATTGTTCTTCCCAGAGCCTGCAGGCTCACAGACATTAACTCGGTTTGGCCTCTTTTTTATTGTGTGGATCATAATACTGTGGTATATTACAGTGCTGAAAAGGTGAAACTGAGAAGATGAGTACAGTAGCGACTGGCTGAATCCTAAGAAATACCAACCATCTAAATATCTCAATTCCTCCCTCTAGAAAAGCAAGTATTTGTAACCCATGTTGGGGTCTTCAGTACCTTGGGTCGCTGATGGGGAAATGAGTCAAGGGAAAGCTAGAATGTTTGCTTTCTTCTCTGCTGGAAACTACAGGCATGCTAGTGGTGAAGACACTGGAGTTTTGGCACTTATTTTAGGAGGAAGTAGAGCAATCGTAAACAGCTATGTGTCTAAGTCACAGGAGGGATTCAAAAGGCTTGCCAGAAAGACATGAAGTCAAAGCAGTAGTGCTTCCTCTCCATCAGCGTTAGACACTGACACCATCTGTACTGGGGGCATAATAAAACAATTGCTGTAATCTTCCAGGAATGATACAAATAAAAAGAAGCAAGGGATAAAATGAAAACAGAGTTAAAAACAAACCAGCTGGGGGAAAAATCACAGAAGGCCTGATTTCCATTCATGTGCATATTCCGCTCCTTAACAGCATAAAAGGTCCTCAGAGTAAACGGGGGTTCAGCAAGAACAGTGCATACATCACAGCTCACATGTATTATTTCAAAGCTGGTCTTATGGTCTTCTCTGGCCAATTTAATAAACAGTGAAGTGCAGAATGCTTGGCATAAAAAGCAGCACCATCTGTTCTCAAAGCACGGATCCTTGTCTCAGGGAAGGGAGCTGCTGTTGTTTCTTGTGAGAAGGTAGTTGCCTCCCTGGAGGTGAGGCTTGACCTGGAGTTCTCAGAGTATCGAGTACAATAACAGTTTTATCATCTTCCACACTGTTCCTTGTTTGATAAGCCCCAGCAGTTATTTACAGTTCAAATCACTCTGAGGTGGCTGGCTATTACAATATGAGAAGACAGTGCGAGGCAGTGCAGATTGCGCAGCACACCAGTGAGTTACTGCAAGTAAATAGAAATTCCTTGAGGCTACTGTCCTATGCCCATTAAAGTGAGGCTGGACCAAAACTCCTACGGAGATAGGGGTTTGGAGCCGAATTTAATGGTGCCATAGATAAGTAGTTAGCTCTCCTGGAGAAAAAAGAACAACCCATCCTTTCCTGCAACTGCTCAAGTACTTATCCCTTTGTAGGTAGTGATCTAATCAGGTTACATATGAGCAGTCCCTTCAACTAGCTGGCCAATTTCAGTAATCTTCAATCTTGTCTAAAAAAATAGCTCAATTCCTACAAATGTAAAGAAAACAAGTGGCCACAAAGGTGAGCAACGCTATTTTTGTGTCTTTTAATGGTAAATGCTACCATTTAAGCTCCTATCCTAACAACGTGACAATGCACACATCAGGGGGTGTGATAAATGTCCACTCATAGCAGAAATTTCACCTTGAGCTCAGAATGAAAAAGCCAAAGACAGTCAACCACGGGACAGCACTTCACAAAAAATATAACCTTATCAGTCTGATGCCTGTGGAACCTCCTGTGTGATGAATTTCTCACTGGGGACCGTCTTCTACCGTTGCAAAACTCATCCAAGTTACCCATCCCATGGGTAAACAGCCATGAATAAATGGAAAGATTGTGAGACAGATGGCCATATGTAAATGCTGATAATAACAGAATAATAACTAGTTCTAAAATTTATCAGTTCTCAAGTGTTTGAGCTTTTTTGTTTTGTTTTTTAAACTAGAAGCCTCAGTGCTGCCATCAGTGTCTACGCACCATAAGTGAGTGGGACTTGTTTTGCCACCTAGAGTATCAGAGGGGCTGCGCGTAGTGTTTTTTAAAGTGTTCAGAATGTACCAATTACTATGGTATCAATTGCATGAGAAGATTATCTGCAGCCTTGCACCCTGAAGTTCTGAGCAAATTAATTAAAAGATCTGAGCCCTCAGGAGCCCAAAAATTCTTTATTGTTTAATACCATAATCTTCTTGTTATAAATAAGGGGTCCAGTCACACAAAATAATCCAAAGCCTTTTGCAATGCATAATCCAGTGGAAAGACTGTGTTTTGTTCAAAGTTGGCTAAGCTATTTGTAGCAAATATGGACAATAGTAGGATTTAAAAGCACTTAGCTGTTTGAAAGATCCTCTGATAGAAATCTGTGAAGGAAAGCCATTGGTCTCTGTCTAGGGAGGACTTTGTGAGGAGAAAGGTTTTCACATTTGTGCATTTAATAAGAAGCATCTCTGGAATGAGGGTTTTATAGGCTGCATGTCAGGAACTGCAACACCGGGTCCAATTTGCATGACCATTTACATAAGTTTAAATACAAATAAAATCCCAAATGATCATAACAGCAGCAGCCAAGGATGAAGCACAGATAAGCCAAGGAAGGGCGGACAACTGTCATTAATATTCATTTATCCGTATTGCCAAATCACTGCTTTTAAAATAAGGGTGGAAAGTCAAACAGAGGTCTTTAATTGGGCAAATAACTTCACTGCTTCCTTATGCTGCTGAAAGGAAATTCAAAGGATTTCCAGACAGTAATCTTTTAATTAATCCAGAGGAAATCCCTAGATGATGGGAAACAGTTACAAAGTGGACCTCAGGGATTGCCTCGTGTAAACTGAAGTACTAATCCGGGGATTGGAACACGGATATTGTGTCTTGGGTAAACCATTTGTTCAACTGGTACTTAATTTCATCCTGTAGCTAGACACACTGAAGAATATTCAGCATGGCTTTTAGTGCACTTGTGTGGATGGTGTCTTTATCAAAATCCTCTCTCAGATATTTACAGGACAATTACTTCTTTATTTCCTTTTTCTGGGGCACTTCACTTTCTCCTGGCCCTTTTGTGAAGAGCTGGTCAAATACCAAGATGTAAAAGCAAGATGTTAATCCTTGACAGGATCATAGAAGACGTGCCCAGATGCAGCAACACCAGTGTAATTCGTAGTATGAAGCTGCCAGCTTTTCATTGATCAAATACATCATGCTCAATAAGGCAGTTCTGCAGCTGGCTTCATCACTCCCATGAGGTCCTTTACAGTGTTGCTAGGAACGTGTAAGTAAGGTATCATCTCATAATTTGCCAAAGAATAACAGTGTATACAATGCTCCTTGTCTCCTAAGGAGTAAATTCTTTTCCTTTCTTTGGTCCCTCAGCACACCTGCTGTTAACTTTAACTGGCTGAATGTTCTTTGATGATTTTCAGACAGACTAATATCAAAAAGTGTTGAACTGGACACCACTTTCAGATAAACCTTAGAAATACTATAAAAAAAAGCTTCCTACATTCTTGTTTCAACTGAGAGCTTTTGCCAATGAAGTGAAAAAGCCATGAGTCAACAAGGACTGATAATTTAATTTATCTCACAAATAAATGCATCCTACATTTTTAACAAGGGAAAGTTTCAAGGTGACTTAGCAGGGGGAGAGACAACCCAGCTGTTCAGAAGGAACAGTGAATGATCAGAGTCTTGCTGCACACCATGTACTGATGAAGTGGTGTAATGCAGGCATAGAATATCCACCTAAATCAGTCCAGCCAGTTCAATAACAAGCAAAAAGTTGTTGTACTGTATTTTTCTCCAAAGCTTTGCACTAAACTCTTACAGCACCCAGACGATGAGGGTAGATTTCGTGGCCAGACATTTTGTACTTGATTGACTATGGCTGGGCTTCTAAATCCATATTTTGGCGGCTAGCTGGAACTGACAAAGCACCAATAAGCCTCAGTGAAGTCATCACATTTGAAAACCAGGCCTCCTTCTTTTCTGCACTGAAAACGGACTTAAAAGCATTCATTTAAGCACCTGAGATGATTGAAAATATTGTCTGATGGTTTTACATTAATCATAGATTAAACAGAACTGTCATCTAGCTACAAAATAAATGAAAGTAATTCCCTGCCCTGACCAAGGTTGCTCTTTCTGACTTAAAAAAGACCTGATTCATTGTTTGGCATGTGCTCCCTGAGCACTTCCTGGGTTTTCAGAGCCCAGGCTTGTTTTCCTCCTGCACCTTCATATCTTCACTGAAGCTGTAGCATTGAGGCATCAGCGAGGACTCATGCACTCAGTGGCAAAGACAGGCAAGTAGAATACAGCAATTTCTTGTATATCCTCCTGCCTTGTCATCAGTGCAGCCGCTTTTTCAGATCCTCGATTGTCTGCATTCCTGTGGAAGGTAAATCACGGCCAGAAATCACTTTCGTTCCTTCTTTACCTCAGTCCAAACAAACTCAACCTAGCTGTTGGTTTTCTCTCTTCAACCAATATTAACTTTAACATACATTGCTGCTCCCTCAAATCTTAGTTCCACTTATCACTTCCCTTGTGTTATGCCCAGAAACGTGAACTTCCAATCTACATCTTGTTTTAATTCTACTACATTCAGCACATGTGATCCTAATTCACCTCCCTTATTTTTGGAACTTTCTAACTTTCCCATGCAGCTCATTTAGATGTCATTCATCATTTTCTGACTCATTTTTATTTCCCTCTTTCCATCCTCCTTTTCCTATTAAAAGGAAAACACAAAGGAAAAAAAGAAAATAGAAAAAAACACCGACAAATTCAGTCAAAAAAAAGCCAGTCATTTATTTTCGTGTAGGTCTTCGTGTGACATGGTCAATAGGAAAATGTCTGCCCTAAGTGATGGAAGCATAATACAGCATTCGTGCGAGTGAAGTGGCATGTTTGCCTGGCAAGTGTCTAATTTTAACCTTTTCTTCAGTCTGGGAGGGCAAACAAAAAGCTCTATGTGAAAATGAGAATAAAAAGTACCTTTTCCTTTAAAGTCTTGTACTGGAATGAATGCTAAATGCCAGTTCCCATCTCCTGAAAGCAAGCTTCTAGCAGGCAGAGCTGTTTCGGAGAGCCACACACTTTGTAGCAGCAACAGCAAAACCAGGAAAGCTCCCTGCAGCTGAAAACAAAACAACAAAAGCTCTATCTGTATAGGTTTATGTTAAAGTGATGTTGTTGAGAACAGCCTGTGCCACCTTTAGCTTGCAGGGTAACATGCCTTTTCGACTCACTGCATAAATCAGTACAAAGAATGGAGCGGTGACACCAGACTACAAACAAAAAGACCTGTCAAAGCATGGGAAGTGACTGAGTGAAATTTTCAGGAGCGCCCAAGGACTATTTCAGCAGAGAAGCACACACTGAGAGTGGCGACACTTGAAAGAACTGACTAAAGGTGAAGCTGGTGCCCATCTTCTGTTTTCTCTTGGACTGCGGGGCGAAAACATCATTCCCCTGGCAGAAATACTTATCCTAAGGGGAGCAATAAGTTAGGCCTCCAGTGCAGTGACTGCTACAGGACAACTCCAAGGCAAAGAATTGCTGGAAAGCAGTCTCTCCATGGACATTTCCCTCGCTGCTAATGAGTAATTACCCCCATCCACCTGGCTGCCCCAGCCTGCTATCACAGCCTGCTCTGATGCCCCAGCAGGAGGCTGATCCTGCGGGAGCTGCAGAGCCAGCTTGGCACCACTGCTGCAGCAGCAGGGGAGATGGGGCTCTTTCCTCTTGGAATCATTGCCTGAGAAATGATTTCCAAAGCGAGTGGCACAATGGAACAGAGCAGTGCTTCCGTTCTCACATTTATTTCTTCCAGACCTGTGGTTTCATCAGCTTCGTGTTGGAAAGCCCGTTGGTACTCACTGGAGGTGGTACTGTGCTGATGTGCCTCCGCACCGAATATGGTGAGAGAATTCCTACTGTGAGAAAAATGAGCTGAAGAGAGGACAAAGGAGCGCACATATATATTCCTAATAAAAATACAAACCCCACAAGTCTATGGGCTGATACTTTTGAATCATACTGATTTGTCAAATTCCTGTTGGCACTAAGAACAAAAGAGAAGTCAGTGAAGTCGCATGCGCTTGAAAACCATTTTTTATCCGTGTCAAATGGCCTCAGGCTTCTTTTCTAAGGGCAATTTCTTTTTTAGCCCAAAATATGTCCCAAAGGTTTGGCAGAGGGAATCAGTTTAACAGCTTCACAACTTCTAACTGAGGTTAACAACTGTCCATGTGTTCAGCAATTTCAGTCATGGATAGGAGTTTCTCAGAGTCCTTGCTTGGTGGGTCACTTGGCCCATGAAGACTTACATCTCCTGAGACAGGACTGTTTCTAGGACTCATTTAGGTGTTTTTACTCATAGTTTTTTGGTCCTACTGAACTCTTAACTCGCTAACTCAATTTCTTAACAACACTTAAGGTCTTGACCCAAACCCCAGCTATTTAGATCTTTACCAAACCATTTACTTGTCTCATGCAATACATTTGTCTAACTTTACAGCTACTAAAGGCTAGCTTTTGAAAGCTGCTGTAATTTCACAATCAGTTTGAAGTCCCATAAATAAGCCCCACAGCTGATAGAAGCAATCCCACTTTGCTCGCAATATTAGTGGCATTTCTGGCACATTGAGTCAGCATTCACAGCTCTGCTCTCGGGAGTCCGAGCCTGAAGCCTATTTGGGATGTAGCCTTGGGTTCAATGATGCTGACACCTGCTTCACAGAATTTCATCCATGAAAGCAGATGTGGGGAAGGAGAAGATGAAACCTCTCACATTTGGATTCAGTTCAGAATCTACTTCAGATGGCAACTGATACAGAGCTTCCTTTCTAACTCCAGACGTGGATCTCCATGAAACTAAGGGGCATGGCACTATTTCTCCATATATTCGTCTGCATTTATCCTTTTGAAAGATTTGTTTACATTTGCCACTAATGCATTTCATGTTCCAAATCCTTTGTGGTGACATATATCATCACTGATGCAGACAAACGCAGTTTCTCATAGCTGGGTTCAAAGCTCAAGTATAAATCCCCTCTCCAACCTCAAAAGTGATATGTACAGTCACACAAAATGTAGAAAACCCTGTCATGGATGACCTTGTTAATTTTCATCTGAACATCTCAAGGAAGCCATCAGCCATAGCATGCAAATACTTTGCAAGTCTAAGGAGGGAAAAGTGAGGAGTGCCATCTTTCTGATGTCTCTGCAAAAACCTCACCAATGGATCCAGAGGAGCCTAAGTCAGTACAATTGGTTTAACAGACACTGAACATTTTGCAGGTGCTTGGTCTTTGTTAGGTTGGATTTTAGACCTCTCTTGAGCTTGCTATAAAAGAACTAGCAAGCTCAGCAACTTGTATAGCAAGTGCTAAGCAGCTAAGTGTTATTTGCTCCAAAACCCAAGCTTTCTATAGGGAAGTCTTTGGTAATGTATACAATTTATAGAACTCATAGAACAGGATGTGCTTTTGGATGCCAAATGCAAGTCACTGGAAATGACAAGTAGGCATTAATTACCCTTATAAGCACATCTACTACCTTTTAAAACATAAACAACAGAAAAATGAGGAAATAAGTATCACTAGATGAAACCTGACCACACATTACATTTATATGACATTTTCTTAATGAAAATTTGTTGCATTATAGATTTGTAGACCAGATACAGACTGTTTTACAAACTTCTGCTCATGATTCCCTGGTGTCTGTGCCCTCAGAACATCTCCCTCCACTGCTGGATTTCCAGGTGATCCAGAGCTACCATACTGCTTCCAGAGTGTTTTTCTGTCCCCAGCCCAATGGGCACATCTTAAGTTAGGATGTCACCAGAGAGGGTAGATTCACTCCTCCCATCTGTGAGCAGCTGATGTTAGCAGCTCTGAGACTATTCTGATGCACTAGGGTTGAGATGAGCATCTGGATGGAGGAGGTCAGAAACCCACTTCAAAAAGGCTGAGACTGTTTTCCCTTTCCTGCTGTTGTCTTTAGCACTTTGTAACTACTGTGGAAGATTATCTGCCCAATTTTTCAACCTCTTGTCCTCATGAGAGTAGGAACAGCTCATTTTTACTATTGGTAGTATTACTATTCATCATGTTAGAGGATGCTGAATAGTAAATTAAGATACTGTGTAGGCAATGTGCACCTACTTGGAATGCACAGCCCGTAAATGTTTCTGGACTGGCCCTACTGATAATCCTACTTCAGACAGCTTGAAAGAGCTGCCCTGAAAACAGGACCTTATCTGAAAAGCTGCCCTGAAAACAGGACGTTAGTGGTTGGTAACTGCTGAGTCATTTAGTGAATGGCGTTACATCAAAGTGGATTGGGAGGAAGAAATCTAAGGTTTGCCGATAGGAGTGGAGATGAAAGGCAGCAATAAAAATGGAATAGACCAAGAGAGAATGGATATCAACCTCTGAAATACTAAGCAACAGGCTAGCCAGGCACACTGTGTAAGCATTAGCAGGCTGACTAGTCTTACAGCTGGGAGGTGTAGAAATCCGAAAGGGATTAAGATAAGAAAGAGTGGATAAGACTTTGTCATATTTGGTGTTTCTCTTAAAGAAAACAAGTACCTGATGTTGCTTTGCAGCTAATAAGGGTTATGAGCCCTACACGCACCCCTGGTGAAACATCATTTCAGAAAATGAAGTCTGCCCATGCTGCTGGGTTCCTGTTATTACTTTATTATTGGATAAAGGACACCTCCAAAAGCTCACTTCTTCCTAATGCTAACTGAAGGTCTTAATTCAATGGTGATTTAAGGAGATGTGACGCCTGCTGAAGAAAAAAGGCCATATAACATGCAGTCATAAAGATCTCCCATCCAAGCTCAAATCATGCCCTAGGTTGCCAGATTTTGAGGTCATATCCCATCTCACCATGGGGCATAGACAAAGCTATTGCAAAGCTTAATGCTGCTGCACACCGTGAATGAATCACACGTTCTGGTTATCTGAGTGGGCTGAATAAGGTTTGTTACGTCAAGATATGGATCTCATTCCTCTGAACAAAGCAAAACATCTAATGGAAAACTAACGTTTTCCTAATATAAATGAGTAAGCACAGTAATTTGCATGTATATAAATCCTTTCATCTCCTTCAGAGTTTCTTAACAGTGAAAGGTGATTTTTATTTCTTTACTTACATTTTAAAGGAGAAATTGAAGCGCTTGTAAATGGCTCGCACAGAGTTGAGTCAGAACTCAGGTCAGTTTCCCGCTGCCATTGTTGTACATTGCTCCTCACTGCCAATTTAACAGTTATTGTTTATTACTTTTTTGCTTGCTTGCATATAGAGGAGAAGTTTACGACAGTTGCAGAATGATTTGTTACTTTGTTCTATAGGTTTTTTCCTGCAAGCTTTGGAATGTAAACATGATTTGTGTACTATCCAGTATAGCTACTTTAGAAATACTTAGGACCAGCTTCATCAGAGGAAGCGCAAAGAACATGGTCACACATATTTGTCTCTTGGCATCAGCACTGGCTTACAAAGCTCTTGCTTTGTTCTCCCATATAATTTTCTCCATGGCACTCCATTTTTAAATAGGGTTCACTGCACAACGAATTGTTGATACACAATGGAGAGTGTGTGATGTAAGGGAGGAGTGGCAATGGCCAATAACTACTGCCCTGGCCAGCTTTGCTACTGAAAACAAATCCATGAATATATCACTGAATTCGCTGTGTCCTGGACATACTGAATATAAAATGAATATGCATTTTAAATGCTGAACCTGGATATCTCAGTGGTTCAATAAAGGCACACAAAGTCTTTAGGTCTCTAGTTCAAATCACAAGTACAAGATCTGAGGTCCGTTTCTTAGCAAAAGAGTGCCAATAGCACTGATTTTCACTCCTCTCAGTGCTCTTATTAGAGAGGCAGCAGCAGAGGGAACGCATTAGCCATTCTGCCCTAGAGGCGGGTCAAGGCTGAGCACATTGGCATGTCAGTGTGTAGGATGCTGTTGCTCGCTTTATCCCTGTTGAATAACTAGGAAATTAATCCCTTGGGAAGTGAATGTGACACCCTCTGACACCACAAATTCACACAGGCAGATGGAGGGGAAGAATGCAAAGTGTCTATAGATTCGCACTGCGTAAATCAAAAGCCACTCAGAAGTAATTTGTATTGGACAAGCATAAAACTGGTGCAACCCAAAGTCATGCCAGCTCCTAACTGATCAATAAGAATATTCAGTAAAGCCATTGCAAATGTCCAGCTTTTAAGTGGCACATAAAGTTTTATGAAACCAGATCATCATATAAATATTAAAGCGTGTAAAAACTGCAACAAAGACACCAACAACAGCTTAATAGCAATTCTGACAGAACATGTTTCATAAGAACCTGTTTACCACTGATATCCTTCATGAACTTGTATTGGAAATAAAAGCTATTAAATTGCAGTCAACCCATGAAATTATTACTGCAAACATTCATTATTTTACGAAGCAGCCTATTGACATTCTGTAGCCTGCATAAAGAATGATGAACTCTTGTTACATTACTACACTGTAGCTTGGCTTTAGATTATAAATTCATCACTGTGTTCATAAGCTCTCACCAGTGTTTCATTGCTTATGTGTAAAATGTGTACACATTTACCAGTCTTGCTAAAATCACAACTAGATAAAAATGATTATGTTAAAATGCCAGGGCTTGGCATTTGTTCATGTGCAAAAACAAAGCTGTAGTTCTGCTGAAGATGAATTGCAGGACTGCATAAAGCAAGATACACTTTTGTCACTGTGTTAATAAAGGGAAAATTGGTGTACCATGCTGGTAAGTCAATGTATAGTCTCACTGGTTTTATTCATGGGTTAGCATTACAACCTGTGAGCTCAGCTATCCCGAAGGGTTGAACTGCTGAAACCTTGTCTGCAAACATTCATGCAGCTTCACTTAGAGAGCCCCTCGTGTAGATCCAGACCAGGTAAATAGGAGATGCTTACTTTCGGCCAAATTTGTCTGGCAGCTCCTTTGTCCTTTAGGGCATCAGCAGAACTTTCTGAATGTAGACCTAGCCTGACCTAAAGTACTGTAGGATATGTAACAAGGTGTGAACCAAAATCACTCGTGTTCACTTTGGCTTATCTTTACCTTTTCTCTAGTCAATGGAGTTACTGTTGTTTCCCTTGGCTATCTATTTCACAGCTGCACATAGATGAAGGACCAGAAAGTTTTTCCTGGTTTGGTTTTTTGTTTTTTTTTTTAGCTTAAATTTGACTTTCTGTTATTTGAAGATTTTCCGTCCATGCCTCAGCAGTTCTTTGGTATCCTTGGAGTTGCAGCCTGTGCATACCTGCAGGGCTCTCAAGACAACAATGTGAAGTTTTCCAAAGTTCTCACAGCCACCAGTAAATAAAATGGCTGCAAATATTCATAAATGGGAAGACAGAAAAAGTCCCCAAAACCACAAAGATTCACACTGACCTCAAAAAGATTGGAAGAAGGAAGCAAACAGTAATGGAGATTTTCCCCTGGGAATAAAACCCTCTTCTAACAGCTTGTGAGCAATACCACAAGCAGTTCTTCACTTTATCCCCTTCACATAAAAGCATCATGCTCTGTCATAGACCTCACCACTGAGTGGCAGGAGATGGCCTGACCACAGTGTTAGGCATTTTCCCATTCTACAAGTTGCTTGGTTATGCTTTTCCTTAAATCAAAATTCCAAAATGAAGTCTGCTTAGAAGAGTTTGTTTTGTTGGGTAATCTGCCACACTCGCTGCAAACAGATGGATCATCGGTGATGTACAGTAGTAAAACACTCTTCTCATCTTGGTTTTTGTGAGATACCATATGTGCTCACACAGATAATAAAAGACACCACATTATTCCAACAGTAGTGCAGACTTCTCTGATGTCAACTGATAAATCAGTCCTGATAAGATCAAACGGAGCTCCAGCACAAACAGAGATATTCAATTACATGAGATTTTCACTTGTCTATGCATTCTGACAGACCCATTTAATGTATCAGTATCTTTTCAAAATGGAATTGGACATTTCTGACAACATAAGTGGCATTAAAACTTTTTTTCCTGATTTATGTTGCTTGCTTGGTCTATATAAGTCTTGTGAATTTGGGAAGCTCTGTTCCTGCTATATTTATATAACATTTGCTTTTCAAATTGTTAATCTGGGACATTAAAACATGGTTGTTAAGCTGCCTGAGAGATTTCTGGGTGGTGTTTGTTCAGACAAGGAATGTGATATGATCTGTGCATAGATGAAGACTTGCAGCCAGTTCAGGGTTGAATTGAATAATACTCTTCCTCAAACAGACTAAGTCCAACAGAAACCTGATGTCATGGGTTCAGCAGTAGCAGTCATTTTTCCCCTTCTCGGTAGCTGGTGCAGTGCTGTGTTTTTGACTTGTGGCC
>JANRGW010025239.1:9284-27334 GCA_024733675.1 Psilopsiagon aymara | reverse complement strand
ATATAAGGAGGAAGTTCTTTACTGTGAGGGTGGTGAGGCACTGGAATGGGTTGCCCAGGGAAGTTGTGAATGCTCCAACCCCGTCTGTGTTCAAGGCTGGGTTGGACATAGCCTTGGGTGGCATGGTTTAGTGGGAGGCGTCCCTGCCCATGGCAGGGGGGCTGGAACTAGATGATGTTAAGGTCCTTTCCAACCCTAACTATTCTATGACTCTGAGGTGATCTATGGCTGAGAAAAGGATGATTATTTTAGATTTGCTTGATGTAATACCCAACCTGTTGCTTTTCTGTTTGTTGTATTCCTGCTATAGTGAGTTATCTTTTTGAGTTTTCTGGTTTGCAGTATGCTACTAATTACTGTGTAATCTTCATGGAGGTGCTGTGAAAACAATTGGAAGTACAATCCTGACTGCTGTTATGTGTTGATGATTGAGTGGATTGCTTATCAGCTATGGGTTCCTAGGATACTTCTGTGAGATTTGTGTACTTGAACAGAAGTAAGCCAAATGAGATCTGTGGGAGAGGACTGCCAAACTGAGTTTAGTTTTCGTTCTCTGGGTCCTTCCTGATACGTGTCTGATGGCACATGTAAAGGTTTAGGTAGCCCAAGGCTTGCATCAAGACATTGAAGGCCAGTTGCTGGTCCATGTGCTGCTTTCATTGCGGTCATAGTTGAGGAAAGCTGCTTACTAGTTATTGAAATACAGGCTTCCAGAGTGGGATGAGTTGGAGCTGACCTTGGAATCTTGTTGGTTTTCCTTAGTCTAGTGCCTTACTGTTGAAAACTGGGCATGCAATATTAGCCATCCAGCCATACCAAATAAAATTCTGCTTGTGGTCAGCTGTTGTTTACACCGACCCATGTTGATGTTGTGAGTCATGATTTGCAATGAAAATGCTAAGTCAAGATTTGGTATTGTCATGGCACTGGAGCCTTGAAGCAGCTGAAGATGTTAGTGACCAAGTACTATCCTTAAAAAGGTAAGATACAGTCCTTAAGATAGTTGCATGGGTCCTTTTTGCTGACGAAGCCCAGGTGATTAGGGATAACTGCTTCCTTGCTCAACTGCAAAACCACTTTGTGAATTTGATGTATGCAATGCTCTCACTTGGCTGTTGGCAATTCCCATAAGACCCATTTGAAAGTTACTAGGGTGCTTTTTGAACTCCACACCTCATATGGAATCAAGTGGGGCTACATGGGGCTTGAACTCGTTTTTTTTCTTTACTAGCCAGATGATTTTGTTGTGATTAAGTGAAAGTTTGGCAAATTAAGGTTTTTTGTAAGGAGCGCCATTTGTTTCCCATTAATGTGAGCCTTCGTCTCTAGTAGATCTTGCATATAATTGAATCAAATTTCATTCTTAGGTTTACCTATATTCTTAGAGCAGAGAGGGCATTTGAAAGCTATTGGAAACATCTATTTCAAAACCAGATGGAACTCTGGATAAGAGATGCTTTTTCTGTTTCATAGTTTGAGATTCTGTCATCTGTGCTAGAAGTGTACTGTTTTTGAATAGGAGTAATTTGGAGTCATCAACTTAACCAGTAATTAAAGCTGTTCTTCCAGCTATATGTTTGCGAATGCTATGTCAGAGGAAAGGAAATACTCTGTAATCTTCACCAGAGTCTGTAACAGAATGTGTAAAAATAACTAGTGGAATGTGTCAGTAGAGAAACGTTGCTGTTTGTGATCTCTCTCTGTTGCTGAGTATTGTATCATTGGCTGCTTGCAGACCATGATATGTTGTGAAGAAGACACTAGGGAACATGAAGTCTGTGCTCTAATATAAATAGTGATAAAATTGCTGGTTTACAGCATACATGATATAGATGTCATTTCAATCTCCAGATACATTCATAGTTTTCTTGAGCTTTTGCCAAAAAATCTCTTAGCATCTTGCCCTTAAATGTTCTGCTAAATCCAGAGCCTTTCTGTCTGTAGAGGATACAGCAGAGAATCTGGTCGTACTTGGTTTTAAGAGACTTAAGCTTGCAAAAAAAAGAAAGTTTTGAGTTTGGTGTGGTTTTTAACTTTTTTGGGGGGTTTGTGTTTGGGGTTTTTTTCCCCCTGATTATGTTAACTTTAAATGTATGTAATATAAGCCTTATATTGTGTTGACCTAATGTTCTAAAACTAGTTATTTGTAGTGCATTCTCTCTCCTTAGTTCCAGTCATAGCATTTGCAAATTTCTGAATGATGTCAGGAAAATTTGACTTAAGTGAACGGTAGAAAATGTTAGCCCTTTATATAGTTTTGGAACTTGGAGGCAAAAGAGTCTTGGGACTTGCCATGCAGGAGCAACTTATGGATGGTGCTTGTGAGAAAAAGGAAGAGAGGGAAGACATTCATGGAAGTAGGAGCATGCTGTACAAGAAGTAGGTGTTATTCATTGCCTCATCAGAAGTGCAGAAGATAGAAAAAAATTGTCTAGGGTTGTCATGTAGAGAGATTTGAAAAACCTAACAGTGTTTAGTAGGTGAAATAATAGTAAAGTTTGTTCTCAGTAGTAAATACTTCAGTGACACTTGTTAATTCTCCTTGCTGTGTAGAACCAATATACGTATTGTTCAGTCTCAACCTTTGCGGTTAGGAGTAGTTGTATAAGCAGTGTATAGCAGTAAGGATCAATACCGTGTAGAAAAGAAATTTTTGTTAATGCTTTCAAGTAATTCAATCAAATATCCTTCCAGCACCAGCTGCTAAAGTAGAGGAAGAGAAACTTAGGGAAAAAAATGGCAAAATGCATTCAGAGTACAGCAGCTTCCTCCAGAGTATTAGCTACTCAAGGCACACTAATGAAGCTGTGCTGTCAGCCGGGTGCAAGGCCTTAGAAAAGTGAGTAGTAACAACATTCTGAATTGCTATATACAGGCCATGTGTAGGATATAGAGGTAGTCATCTAAATAACCTCAGCCTGAGACAGGAGCTTAATCACCATGGTATCATCACAGTTTCTGTAACCTGTTTTTAATGAATACTCTACTTTTTTTCCGTGTGTGTTCCAGAGATCCAGCTTACTTTGATGAAAATTGGCTGAACAGGATCAAAACAGAAGTAGGAGATAACTGGAGGCTAAAGGTATTTGACTTTACTTATCTGTGAGTCTGTGTTTCAGTTCTTAATAAAATGTTGAAGCCTAAATATTAGCATATTTCTTGATAATGACCTTGCTTTATAATACAGCATTTTGAATTTTAGCCCATTTTAATTACTTACGTTTTTTATGTTGTTAGTCCTGTACAGTTTAGTGAAAAAGATGATTTGAGTTTTTAAATTGGTTTCAGTATTTAAAAAAAAAATGTTGAAATAAATTTTATGCATTCATTGCTTCTCTTTGTTTGTCAAATGTTGAGTGAAAGGGCTTTTTAAATGCAAAAGAAAGTAGCATTAAAAACAGCTTTGAGAAGCAGTTGCATAAAAATGGTAGAATAATGAGCAATTTATTTAAATAAAACCGGTAAAGTGTTTTTTCTTTTACATGCTCAGTAGTTGTGCAGAGCTGACATTTAAGGGGGGAAGTTGTATTTTTTCTGTGTTGTTTGTACTCAGCATGTTTTTTAACCTCAGTCTATTTGCTGGGTCATTTGTATTATATCACTTGGTATTCTAGTACTTTCTCTGCAAACCTTAAGTTTTTTAAAATAGAATTTCCAGTGCTGTGGCTGAAGAATATAGTTTCACATGCAGATTTAAGTGTAGTTTCTGACAAGTTTTGTTCAGAGAATGATGTGACTTTATAGATTTCCACTTCTGGCCTGACTCCTTGGGGAAACAAAATACTGATGGTTTGTCTGTTAATTCATGTTTCCTATAAAACTATTTTGTTCTGGCTACCAAAAGCTCTTCTGAACATCTTGAGGAAGGGCTCTAACTGTGAAATGCTCTAGTAATTACAGGCTCATCAACATCACTAGCTGAGTAGAAAGAACAAACAAGTAAGTGCCACCTGAGACAAGGGTGAACCATGCTGCTGCTATGTATGTTTTGACTTGGCCAGCAGATCTGTCAGCGTGGCTTCTGCTGCCTGGCCAGCTGGGTGCATGTCTGGACAGCTTTAGAATGTTTTATCTTCCAGGCCTGCCAGCAATAATGTGGGTACATTGATGAGACTATATTGACTGGCTCCTGAATGAAAGACATGATCCCTAAAAAAAAAAATAAATCTTTAGTTCTGCTGCTTGAGAGCAGTTCAGTTCAATGAACTTTTCAAAGCAACATACGGTATTGCAAGTGAACAGCTGCATACAAGGTTTTATTTTTCTGTAAAATATTTCTGTTGCTTTTCTCTGAGGAATATTGAATTTTTGGCTGGTAAATTTGGAGAACAACAAATTGAGAGCTGTTTGGTTTAATAGCACTTCAGTGCTGATTGAAAGCAGAGCAGTAGCTTCTGTATCTTTCATATGGAGCTTGAGCAATAATTTTTTTTTTGTGTCTCCCACCAGTTTGGCAAATACTAAGGCTCAGCAGGTGTGAATAAAAAAGAAATTGGAAAAGCTAAAAATCTGAGCAGTCTGGTAACTTCCTTATGTGATTGAGGTTGGAAAAGCATCAGGTCAATTTTCAGTTTCTTGCTGATGTCACTCTTTTTTCTTTTTTTTTCTTTTTTTCCCCCTCTCATAAATATACGTAAATGTGAACATAAGACTTTATTTTTTAAAATTTTTGTATAAATTTTTTATATATCACTTCCGTTTGTATGAAGAATACTAAAAGGTGCAAATGTGATATTTTAACTCTTACTTTGTAACCAGGAAAGTAACCTTATATGATCCAACTGTTCTTCATATGTGAGTTAGCACTATTAGTAATCTAGTTGTTCAAATCTCTTATGAGCCAATCCATTTGTAGGAATGCTTTCAATTGGTGCATTTGTATTATTTTGGTACTAGATGTAAAATATATCCTCCATAATTATGATCTATATTTCCCTTCATTTTTTAAGAAGTACCATATGAAATTATTATTGGGTTATCTTACTACCTCACAAGTCATGCTAATGAGCTGAATTATATTCTTGTTGCTAAACATGGTTGCTGTTTGCCTCTGGCATCATATGGTGTAGTATTCACTGCTTACACGTGCTGTTGGTATTATGAACCACGTAAAGGATCCAGTCTAGTAGGGGAAGTTAAGGAAAAAACGAACTAAAATGTAATGTGCAGGTAGTTCTATTTTGTGGAACAGTGGCTGGGAGGGTCTGATAGAGGTTAATTTAGGCCTGATACAGCCTTCCTAACTACTGCTGAAAGAGATACTCAGAAAATTGTGCAGTTGTTAACTTTGAATTGGTTGCTATCCTGTTTATTCCTGTTTATTGGAACAAACAATTTTGTTTTCTTCAGCAGTTCTCTTGCTGATAACTGCAGGAATGCAGTCTTATGAAAAATTTTTTTCATGTTGCTGTGTGAGTTTAAAGAATATATAAGTTTTCAGGGATATTTGTTCTTGGTTTCAGGAGAGGTTGTTGTGACTTGAGAGATTGAGCAATGCACAGGATAGAAAAAGGGAAATATTAGAACTCAGAGGACTTTCAAAGTATGAAGCATTGAGCAAGCATTCTGTGTTGCAGCCTGGCAGATCTTTTTTGTGCTTACTGAAGAAACATGTTTTTACTTCTTTGGTGTTAAAATTTCTGGGACATAGCTTTTATCCATTTACATAGAAGTTCTTTTCCCCTGGGCAACAAAAATCCTACTTTCAATGCTGTCTTAACTGCAATTTTATGTTGGGGGGGGATATGGGGAAAAAGGGGAGGCAAAGATATACCCATTTCCTGATGTAGAAATGCACGTTTTAATAGTCAGAGTTCAAACTATATATACACTATTATTTCATGCTGAAGGAGATGACATTTTGAAGATAAAATGGCCTTTATTGAAAATGGGAACTGGCATACAAAATAACTCTGTTGCCAGAATTTTAGGTATAAAATTGCCTGATCAGAAAACAAGATTAGTGCAGGAATACTAGTAACAGCACAGAAATTTGAACAGTTAAGGATTTTGATACACATGTCAATTCTGGCAGATACGGAATAAGTTGTTGACTGTCTAAGTGATGAGATAAAAATGGATTTTTTTTCCCCTTCCAATTCAGTCTAGTCATACGTAATTTTGGAAAGGAAGGAAATACATTGTGTGCTTGATTTCTGGCCCTTTTTTTTTTTTTTTCCTGGGCTTCTGTCTTTGGCTGTCAGACTACAGTATCAGTTTTAAGTGCAGTTTTATTGATGTTTAAGGGTAAGAAACTGTTCCATTTTGTTCCATTACTGAACAGCACATGCAAATAATAGGAGCTGCAGACTTTTTGCAGCTAGCACAGTTTGAATGCTTTGTGTTTGGTGCAATATTGCAGAACAGAATAACCACTGAAGTTAGAGCATGAACTGCTTAGTGCTGTAATCTGAGTAAGCAAACATGATTTTTGAGAATTGATTTTGACTCCTTCCAGTAGTAGAGGTATGTTTGCTCTGAATTCCTTTATGGTACACAGGCTGGGATTTATCACTTACAATCATTTAGGGATTTATTTTTGCAGAAGGCAGGTTGGAAGGGGTTAACCCCCAAAGCTAGTGGTGTAACCTTTCTCTAGGGTCCATTTATAATTGGTGAAGAGACAGGTTCTCACAGAATACAGTCTAGAGCAGAAATCTAATGTGTGTGGTGGGAACAATGCAGGCACACTGTCTCTCCCTTTCCGGCCCCTCCTTTTAAGTTCACTTGTAAGTGCACCTGGAAAGGATATGTACCTTGAAATATCTGAACCTGATTGATTAAAAATTTTCTCACCACTTGCATGTTTGCCCTGCCAACACTTCCAGAAGTTACAAGGTTCTTAATTGTAACTTGTCTGAAACTGAAATCTAGACAGACTACCCTTACAGACCCTCAGTCTGCAACCAGGAAGTAAATTGTAATTAAGCAAAAATAGAGATTTCATATGACCAGGGGGGAGAGGGGAGGGGGAGAAAACATCAAAGTCATATGGTGTTGACAGATCATGTGTTGCCTTCAGTAACCCAGGGCCCATCATGTCTGTTTTCATTCCAGTCAGTTTACTGAGTTAATGCTATGTAATAAGGGTCAGTCTTATACTGAACGGTGTGTGCTAACTATGTAGTACTACAGTACAGCCAAGATGGTTGTAAACTGAGAGGGTAATTATTGTTTAACAGAAGGAACATCCACACAGCTCTGCATGATATTAGTGAAATCTAGGTGTTCAAAGAATGGTTGGTAACATGCAGGTTCCCTTTGTGCATGCATTAATTGAAAGCAAATGCCCTCCCCTTGGTAATGTGAGGTTGGGGAAATAAACCATGAAATGACAGATGGAAAAGAGATTGAAAATGAGTAGAGATTCATCTATAAATCTAGAAATATTTAGTAATACATCCCTTGTGAGTTGCAACAGCTTTTGAAGTGGAATAAAGCATAGTTGCCACTATTTCTCCCCCCTTGCTCCCTCCATGAGTTTTCTCTCTTGTCTGACAAAGGTATGGGTGCAGGGAATGGATGTGAGAGGGTTTGGAAAGAGAGTGTATTTGTTTTTTAAGGGAAAGAAGGAAATCAGGATGCTGACGCAAATGAATAAGCATCCCGTATAATCATGGGCTGATCTCCAAAGGATGATACAGTGATTTATAGTCATGATTAATACTGGAAATTCTGTCTCTTGTGTTCTGTCATTGTGGCTTTGAGTTACTATCTGGGCTTAAACCATGACAATGATTTAGTGCTCTTTCTTAACTAGTTATAGTTAGATTTTGAACAGCCATCACCTGCTGTGATTTTGAATGCTGATGTAATTTGTTGTCTTCAATGCCTTCTTGTGCTGTTGTTAATTTTCATTTGTGTAAAGTCTTCCTTTTAAGAACTTACGCCATAACCTGGCAAATGTTGGAGTTACTGTGTTGAATCTCAAAATGCAAAGCATTTGTAGTAGTTTCCCCGTGATGATTCTCTGCCAGTGGCAGTAGAACCATCTAAGTGTACTCAATGCAGATGAGCTAAAGAAAAAAATCAAGAACCCTCTGAGTAATACTGAAGATCAGTAACTTTAAACCAGCCTATAAAGGAGCTTCTTTAGCCTTACAATTATCTGAATGTGTGCCAGATACAAAGATGGTACAGTTAACTCTTGAAAGCAAGTTATCTTAGAACTGCTGTTTGGAATAAACCAGCAGTACTAAGTAGAATAAAATAGGACCTTAAATGAGATTTTTTAAATTTTTTTTTCCCATTTGTTTGTTGCTTTCTTTTTCCAAGGATGCTGTCCTATATCTTCGTTTTGATGACAGGTTTTGAATAATACTTATTTTGTTCCAACACCTCAAATCTAACTCAGCTTTGTTAAAGTTTTATGGAGGAATATGACTCTTTGTATTTAAGGGTTTTTAATTCAAATAATGCTTACAAGAAAAGTGTAAAAGAAGTATTCGTAGGTGAGTAACTTCCACTTTATTTCTCATTGTTTGGGATTATGTTCAAGTTCAAGGTTTCTCACAATATTCTCATTGGCAAACTAGACTTACATTCTGCAACATGGCCTTTGCATTTCTGTGGCACTTTCGCAGCAGACTCAGGTAAATTGTAAAACAAAAGATTTTAATGAATCAATTTTGAAAATTACATTCCAATCAGTTCAGTGTTCATCGTGGTGATTTGACATCAAAATAAAATTATTTACATTTCTTTAAATTCTTAAATCTCTTGCAGACTTTGGTTATAATTGTGCATATCCTTTGAGTGGTGATGGCGATTGCTTTTGGGTGGGTAGCTAGAAGGTAGTTGTAGTTCTTACAGAAACATGACATGTAATGTGTGATATTACAGAAATAGCAGGTGTTTGGGAGTAGAAGGTGTAAACCTCAAAGTAAACTTATTACTATGCTGTTATGGTAGGGACAGTGTATGTTATATAGGTGCTGTTATGTAGCGTCTCCATCACTCATTCTTTGCAGAACCTGTTTTCAGACTTTATAGAATGGTGATATTTTACCCTGGAAAGGATGTTTAATTTCATAGTAAATAAGAACTCTTAAGAGCTGATGGTTAACTTAAACAGTACTAAGTCTATCATATAAACCATGTCCCAGAGTGCCACGTCAACATGTCTTTTGCAGCCTGTTCCAGTGCTCGGTAACCCTTTCAGTGCAGAAATTTTTCCCAGTATCCAATCTAAACCTTCTCTAGCAAAACTCAAAGCAATTGCCTCATATCCTATTGCATGCTAATTGGGAAAAAGACCAACCCCACCTTGCTGCAATCTCCTTTCAGGTATCTGTAGAGTGCAAATAAGATCTCTCCTTAGCCTCCGTTTTTCCAGACTAAACAACTCCAGTTCCCTCAACTACTCCTCTGTCTCAGGAGACAAGAGAGCAAATGCTAAGTTCCTTGCTTAAATACTTGGACTTTAATTGGTGGGCATCTGTAGCTCAGCAAAATATTTTTTTTCCTAAATACCACTTATGGCATCTGTTGGGCATTTTTATAATTTTAAAGGCATTCTTTATCTCAGAGACTTGATGTAAGTAGGTATCTTCAGAAAGGGAGCTATACTCAGCACTAGAGAAGCGTGGCGAGCAGGAGAGAGTTAATGGATGGTATTAGTTATGCAAGTGAGCAGAAGCTGTCTTCATAGAGCAGTGAAGGCATCAGTGAGAAGTGTGAATTTTGCCCTGATACTCTAAGGCAGACATTCAGTTGTAAAGAACTGGGGGTGAGGGTGGCATGACACATGGACAGGCACAAACAAAAATGGAAGAACTAAGATGAATAATTAGTGAGAAGGTTAATAAATTAAGCTTACATAGGCTGGGAATAAAGAATGATTTTGAGCAATAGCTAGTATTAGTTTGGGAGAAGAGGTTTATCTCTGCAAAAAAGTAGATCACTGAGGTACTTTAAGAGAAGAAAGGAGCGGTTTAACTTCTAGATGTAAAAATAATCCTAAAATAAATAAGTACTCCAGAAAGATTAATATTTAGAGCCTATCGAAGACAGTGTGATGTTTTTTATAAATTTAAATGGGCTCCGTCAATTAACCGAGATTTGTAATTATGTAGAGTCTGGTCATAAGAGACCATTGCATAACTTTGATAATTCTAATTAAACTGCTCAAACAGAAAGTCTCATTGTGCAAATAGATGTATGATTCTTTTATATGATTCTTCTGTGATTGCTTACTTTTTGATCATTTCTCTGTAACTTACTCTGTGCATTTATCGTATTTCCTTCTTCTTTCTGTCAAATAGGTAAGCAACCTGAAGAAAATTTTAAAAGGAATATTGGATTACAACCATGAGGTAAGAACCATTTCAAGTAATCTGCATCTACATTCCTTTTTGGTTATGTATTTTAACTAACCCATTTAATGTAGCTTATATTCTGCTGATTAAATTATGACTTTTTCTTGCAAAGTATTTGGCTTACAGTGTTTTATGGCCTGTTCCCAGGTGTTAGGCTTCTCTAAAACTTACCCCCTACTTTATTGAATAGTCAGAGCTTCCAGAGGAGTTTGATGTGTAAGTTCTGTCGAACAAATAGTCGAGGTCTTTGCTGAATATATCCCAATGATGGACTTGTGTTTAATTTTTATCCCTTTCTCCCCCACTCCAGCTAAAGACTGCTGCTGTATTTTTTTTATTTATTTTTTTTTTTTTTACCTTGAGAGACTAAAGAGCATTCTTAGCCTCTCCCCATATTAAAGTTTTTGATTAAATGTTTTAATCCTGTGATGTCGAAGTCTGCCCTTGGTATTCCCTCTTAGACAACCAAGCTCAGAACTGAACCACTCCAGAGGAGATATGACACAGTATTTTTTTCAGTGGTGAATCTTCAGCTGAAATACACTTTCAGTTTCTGTGATTTTTGAGGCAGATTGATCTGTACAGGCTGCAGCATAAAATCCATGATGTGTATGTTCTGGACATTGCATGTTTTAAAATACTAGCTGCTCATAGATACTTTGGAAAGGAAGGTGTTTGTTAACAAGCTTAAGTCTTCAAAAAGGAACTGATTTTTAGAAAGAAAAAGTTAAACTGGGAAGATGAAATAAATTTTGAAAATAGATGGAAAAGTATGATGGTCATAACTGACATTCTGGAAAGAAACAAGTAAGGGTTTTTTCTTATAAAAAATTAATATTTATATGACAAAGTGATGCCAGCTTCTTTTTGGCTATTTAGTATATATAATGATTAAGTTTCTGGTGTGAAAACTTTACTACCAAGCAAAATTTGAGCTGTTTCAAGCTGATCTAAAGGGAGTCTATAGGGATGCTGGGGAGGAACTCTTCATTAGGGACTGTAGTGATAGGACAAGGGGTAATGGGTTTGAACTTAAACAGGGGAAGTTTAGACTGGTTATGAGGAAGAAATTCTCTACTGTAAGGGTGGTGAGGCACTGGAATGGGTTGCTCAGGGAAGTTGTGAATGCTTCATCCCTGGCGGTGTTCAAGGCCAGGTTGGACATAGCCTTGGGTGACATGGTTTAGTGTGAGGTGTCCCTGCCCATGGCAGGGTGGTTGGAACTAGATGATCTTAAGGTCCTTTGCAACCTGAACTATTCTATGATTCTGTGATTAAGTTCTGCAAAGATAATGCACATTTGTAAATTTGACTGGATATTGGTTTGTGGGTTTTTGGTGTTTTTTTGTTTTTTTTTTTTCTGTTGAGGTGATGCTTGTAGTGGTAATGGGGATGACCTGGATTCTGCTGTGAATCCTGGTTATGTTTTCCTCACCCTAATTCCCTCTCCTAGCAGTCATCTTCTACAAAAATATAGATGTGAATGTATGTAGATTTTACCTGATGGTAGCTAAAAGCCTCTGAAAAATGTACATGCTAATTTCGTTAATCTTCAGAAATTTCTATTGCATTCAGGAGAACAGTCTTTCAATAGCTGTCCTACGTTGCTGTCTTTGTCAATTATAGTATGGTAGAACAAGAAGATAAAGTTATCTATTTATAGCTTGCACACTTTGTTATGCCCCAATAATCTTGCTGCAGAACTCTGAGCTCTGGAATTCAAACTAACTTTTTTTTTTTTTTTGGTAAAGGTCTTTCATATCTATTTTTTTTTTAAAAGGGTGATAATGCTCTTTTTCATCTCAGGATATTTATTGGAGAGTCTATAGTTTTCATATTTCTTTTTTGTTGTTGTTGAACTGAAATTATATCTTTTATTTACTTCAAAATCCTCTTATTTCAAAATCCTTCACATCCTTGACTTCTTCATAGTGCCTCCTGATGTGCCTCTTCCCTACAGCTTTCTTTAACAGCAATTGCATTATCAGTAACTCTGAAGTATTATTAACTTAAATCTGGCATTGATTTTGAAAGAAATTCAGCGAGTAACAGAACATATAATCATATCAGGTTTGTATGATTCTGAGAATATTGTGGTTTACTATATTGTTGCAGTATATATACAAAGATAGGATTTTCAGTTGTACTTGATGCATTCGTATTCTTATTAGAATGACCTAAAGGAAGTCTTTTCCAACAAGAATGTATCTGGGTCCTTTAAAGTGTACAAAGATTTTTAGTGGTGTTAGTGCTCAGTTGGAAAGCTGTCAAAAAAAAAAAAAATAATGCCACAATAGAAAAAACAGTAAATAAGATCAAACTCAACTACAACAATTCCATAAAGCCCAACCCTGGAAAACTTTTGAATGGCTTGGTTTCCATGTATTCTTCGTATACATCTGTTAAGTGTTTTTCACAAATACCTTTACCTAATTCACTGTTTTTCTTGAGTATTAGCATGAAAAAGGATTTCCAGCAAACAAATGACTTGGTTGCCTCCACAGTCTTTGTTTCTTTACTGCACCCTGCTTAAGAAGTGACAGTTTCTTTTTATCTGCAATTAATGTGTCAAAGCTGTGTTTAATTCCATATTTCATATTAATATTTTCAGCCCCCTGAAAGCTCTTTATGAACAATTTAGCAGAATTGTTTAATTCCTTTTACTGACAACCATTAATGTAAATCCTTCTTAATTATAAATAAGATTACATTAATTGTAAGTCGCATGGATTTTTTTTTTGTTTTGTTTTGTGTGGTTTTTGGTTTTGGGTTGGGTTTTTTTTTCCCTGCGTGTGGGCTGTTTAATTATGTATTGTACTACTGTGTCAAGTTCTCTTCCATGGAACTAGCTTTTATAGTTCTGAGACTTGCTAAATATCCTTCAATTTTCTAAAAGTGTGAGTCCGTGTAATCAAGTTTTAATATCTTATTTTTGTCATTCATCAGTGCTAGACACATGTATTGTGCAAGTACAATATTTCAATCTGTCTTTTTACTGCTAAGAAATGTGAGACTTATGTATAATATTTTGTGCATCATAATGTGTTTTTGGGAGATAGATTTCTTTTTAATGGAATGCTTTAAAAGAAAATCTGATCATCCATGTGCTGTTGATCACCATGGAAGCCTGCCTTTGTTACCTTTCTTATCTGAAGAAAAGAATCTTGCTAAGTTTGAAACTAATAGATGCTTATTAGTTGAAACAGTTGGGTTTATGTTATCCCAAATATTAATTCTGTCAAGCAGCATAGTTTAATATTTAGATTTTAGTATTATGCAGTTTTAAAAGTGGGCTGAAAACTGTGTTAAAGTATGAGTGAATTGCTCTTGTTGCTTCTGAATCGTCTTTGTATTTTGAAGCATGTGGATGTATATGTGTAGTGATACAGTAATATATGTGCTGGGTTTTTACACAGATTCTAGGACAACAGATTAATGACTTCACCCTTCCTGATGTTAACCTGATCGGAGAGCATGCTGATGCGGCGGAGCTTGGGAGAATGCTTCAGCTTATTTTGGGATGTGCTGTGAATTGTGAACAGAAGCAAGGTATTACATTTTGAAAGCATGTTTTCTCCCAGCCAGTGAATGAAAGTCCAGCTTGTTGTGTGACTGCTTAGGGGAAAAATTACCTCTCTCAGGTTGCTGTCAGAGAAAAATGTGTTTTATTCAGTGATGACTTCATTTTGTGCTACATTTAATAACTGTTGTTTTGTTGTAAGCTTCACTTCTTTTGGAGTCTCAAACTGTGGAATTGGTTTTGCTTCCAACATACGTATTTTCAGTTTTTGTTTGCTGAGCCATTAGTATGACTGGGGATTGGTCTGAAGATGTGATCTGGGATACTGTAGTTTCTGAGACTTTTGCATGGGTTTGGCAAATAATAAAGAGTGAAGCTGGCAACCATGCCCTCTGGGCAGCAGCTGAAGACCAAGCGTGCTACCTTAAGGGAATTCAAAATATCACTCGAGGCATCTGTTACGTGCTTGAATCCCACTTCAGGAGTCACTGAAAAGAGACTTCTACCTATCTTGACTGCCATGAAATTGACTTTCTGACCTGCACAGGTAAAATGAGGACCCATTTATTTTTCCTGCAGATGCCACAGAGTATGTTATGAACATTGGAGATGCTTGTTGAAGTGTCCCAAATCTCATGCTTGAAATTTGCCTTGGGTGCAATGTGTCTTATAGTTATCCAGTTGTCCTAAATTACACTCAATTCAAGGCAGATTAAGATAACAAAGCAGCTACAGCCATTTGTTCTTAACATTCAAAACAGGAAGCGAAAGAACATGTTTATTAAATACACAGGTAGGTAAATAAAACTGTGTTTAATGTATTTACATCAAAGTCATATCAAATATCTGTCTGTTCCTAATTTAATTTTGTTTTCCTTTCTGTCAAAATGACAGCCAGAGTTTCAGGACTTTTGTCTGCTCTTGCGTAGTCCACTTTAGCTTTTATAGCTAGTTTCCACTTTTCAGTTTTCTTAGGAATGAAAAAGCAGAAGGGACTTATTTGCGATATAGCACAGAAATAAGAACAGAAACCAAGAATGTATATGAAAATACCTTGAATTGAGGATGCTCTAGGAAGGCAGCATTTTATTTTATAAGTTCAATTGTTAAACTTACAGAAAAGGACAGCCTATGCATGGATCGAGTACTTTGTATAGCCTGAATAGTTTGGGAAAGAGATCAGAAAATTAGTGAAGTAGTTATTTCAGAAGTGTGAGATGCCAGAAGGAAAAAAAATGAATGACACTCATGCACTTCTTTTCATTGATTCAGAGTTCCAATGAGCCTGAATTTATGCCTGAATACACTTCTGATAAATTCTTAAGTAAGTTTGTTGGGGTGGGATTTGACTAATGATCAAGCATTTCAGTGTCACCTGTGACAAATCATTTTGTAGGAAGGATGCAGCTTCTGACCTCATGATTTGTGTGACTGGAGTTTCGACAGTAACATTTCAGAATGCTCTTATTTTCAGAGTACATCCAGACCATAATGATGATGGAAGAATCGGTTCAACATGTTGTCATGACAGCCATTCAGGAGGTATGCTGGGATGCCTAGAGAATATTAAAGTTCAGCCTTTCAAAAGTGTGCTTTTTTACACTTTGGAAAAACTTAGTTGGAAGTAAAGAAAATAAAGGACATAGATTTTGCTGGTTTATGTAAAAAAAAATTAAAATCTTAATTTTGCTTAGAAAAACTTGACTTTTGTCAAGGAACTCTGATTAAGTGTCCCACTTTTCTTTAAATCTAGAAGATTGAAACTTCTAGATACTTTTATTACTGGGTTTCCTTTCCTTTTCTTTTCCCATCCTGTGACTCCTGAAGTGCACTAGACTGCTTTTATATGGGCAACTAAATACTCTAGAATTTCTTCAAAATTTGTACCTTGAAATTGCAAAACTCCATGAACTGTTAATTAAATTTACTTTTTTTTTTTCCTGGACAAGTGAAAAGAGGGAGAAATGGATAGTATTCTTTTGTCAGCTGTAATTTCATGAGCAGGCTAATGAAGTTATTTGTGCTAATATTTTTTTTGAAGTTAATAAGTATACTGTGGTGTATTTTGTAAAAGTGCTATTCAGTAGTAAATTCAAACCACAGTGAAAATTAAACCACAGTATTAGTGACCACTATAGACATGAAGACCCTGTGTGACTTCTTAGAAGTTCAAAGTGCCTATAAGTAACTATCAGTCTTCATAAGTGAAGGTTTGCTGCAGGGCAGACAGCTTAAGAAAAGCAGGAAATCCATGGTAATCTTGTTTCTTCTGGACCTGAACATGACAAACTGAATTCCACATTGAGCGCTAGAGCATTTTCACTCTTCTGTAATGCCTGAATATAAAGATGTCCATGAGCCTACATGTACCTCATCCTCTGTTACCACTTCAACCAGTGCTGTATCCTTGCAGTTGTACATCATCTGGTCTGTGTGAACTGCTGTCTATCACACTGGAGGGAGAGGACTTTTGAAATGAGCACTGGAAGAATCCTTATGCTGAGTCATTTCCAGTCAGTGCTGCAAGCCCAGTTTGCCTGAGTTTTGGGTTATTTTACTCCAGTGTTCTTCCTAACTAAGACAATGCTGTGGTGGATTTTCATCATGTAGTCTTTTATTAAACCCAGATTTCAGCATTACTTTTTTCTGTCCTGTCTTAAAATAGAAAACCTTCTCTTATCCTTCCTCTTTCTGTAAAAATCTCCTGGTTTATTTTTTTTTTGTAAAAATCTCCTTCATTTGATAAAATAACCCAGATCTGAAGCAGCCCACAGTTTTCGGCTTTTAATGAGTAGGCATTGAACTTGTTTAGTGTTTATGCCTTTGCTCAGAGATGGGGAGTAGAAGTGTGGAGAAATCAAGATGGGGGTATGTTCATCTGAAACGGATTTTTTTTTAATTTTTTGGAACTCAATCAAAATCTTACTATTCAAGTACTGATGCAATTCTGAGTGATTTTAATGCTACCTTCCAAGCTGCTTAGAAATACAGTGCATTTCAAACCAAATGAGGAGCATCTGGGGTGCTTAAGGAAGAGGTCAGAAAGTGTCTCAAACTTGTATAGTGCGACCTCCCTCCATTATTTTTCAGTGATCTTGAAAGTCTGCAGTGGTCCCAGTTAACTGAAGCCTGGAAGAGGTCCCAGTTTTCAAGAAGGAAAAGAAGGAAGACCCTAGTAATCACAGGCCTGTCTCACTTCAGTGCTTGGCAAAATTATGGAGAAGGTTATTCTGGGAGTTGCTGAAAAACATGAGGGAGACAAGCAGTCGTTAGTCCTAGCCAACGGGTTCACGGGGAAAAAGTTCTGCTTAACTAACTTAATTTCCTATTTTGACAGGGTCAGCCATCTTGTGGTCCAAGGGAAGCCAGTAGATGTGGGTTTTTTTTTTATTTTATCAAAGCTTTTGATGCTGTCTGTCACAGTATCCTTCTGGACAAAATGCCAAGTATACATTTACATGAATCCATAATGCATTGAGTGAGCAATTTACTGGTGAGCTGGGTTCAAAGAGTTATAATAAATGGTGTTTACATCAGGCTGGTGGCCAGCAGCAGTGTGGCTCCACAGGGGTGATTTAAGGGTCACTGCTTTTTCATGTTTTTATAAACAATGTGGACACAGGTATCAAATTTACAATCAAATTAAGGCAGTTTGCTGATGATACTAACCTGGGAGCAGCTGTGCACTTCCTTAAGGGCAGAATGACCTTACACAGTGATTTAGATAGTCATAGAAGTTGAGCAATCACCACTGTATGAAATTTAACAGGAACAAGTGCTGGATTCTCCACTTGGGATGAGGTAATCCTTGTACATACAGAGGATGAGAAGCTGGAGAGCAGCCATATGGAGAGATCCAGGGGTTTGGCTTAATGGCAAGTTGTATGAGTCAACACTGTGCCCTGGCAGCCAAACAGGCCAACTGTGTCCTGGGGTGCATCAAGTGCAGCATAGCTAGCTGGTTGAGGGAAGTGACTGTCCTACACTGCACTGGTGCAGTCCCCCCACCTTGAGCACTGGGTGCAGGTTTGGGCACCGCAGTGTAAGAAGGACATCAAACTATTAGTGTGTCCTGGGGAGAAGTGACCCAGATAGTGAAAGGTTTCAAGGGCTTATGAGGAGCAGAAGTCACTTGGTTTTGTTTGGCTTGGATAAGAGAAGGCTAAGGGTGACCTCATGGCAGCCTTCAACTTCCTCAGAGGGGGACAGTAGTG
>JANRGW010025238.1:0-15952 GCA_024733675.1 Psilopsiagon aymara | reverse complement strand
CACAGCTTCTCTGGGCACCCTGTGCCAGCGCCTCAGCACCCTCACAGGGAAGAGCTCCTGCCTAAGAGCTCATCTCAATCCCCCCCCCGGCAGGTTAAGGCCTTCCTCTTTGCCTGTCCTTACAGGCCCTTATCCAAAGCTCCTCTTTAGGTTTTTCTGGGCCCCTTTAGGCACTGGAAGCAGCTATAAGGGTCTCCCTGGAGCCTTCTCTAGGCTGAAGAAGTCCAGCTCTCTCAGCCTGCTTCCATAGGATAGGTGCTCCAGCACTTGGAGCATCTTCAAGGTCTCCCTTGGCCTCCCTATTCTTGTGCTTTAGCTCAAATAAGTTACTCTAGCTGAGAACAGAATAAACTTGAGACCATTTCTGGTTTGCTTCTGGATCACTACAAAAGGCACCTGTCACCCAAAACACATACTGGATGTACACAGGGGAATCAAACCAACCTCTCAGAACAGAGAATCTGTGGCTTTTGACAGGGAACAAATTCCTCTTGCTCATAACTGGAAGTATCAACATTTACACAGCTCTACAGACACAGTCCAGGCCTATTTAACCTCTTTAAAGTCTTGTGCAGCATAGAAGAAACAGCTTCATGTTACATTTCAGGCATAATAACAGTTCATACACACCACCAATCACAGAAATCATGAAATAGCACTGAAATGGTACTATAAACGAAACTGCATGCCCGACAGTTAGCAGTTAGAGTGCTGCTTATACAACACATCACACACCACCCTGGATTTCTGACAACAGGACCTTTCATGTGTTAACACTGCGACAAAGCACTTCCAAGTGAATGTAGCAGCACTAACACACAAATACTGGCATTTCTGCTCATCTCTCGAGTTCAGGCAGCATTTCCATGGTTACAGCGCTGATCACTATCGGCTTTAAGTACATTCCAAATTTAGATCAAATGCAGAGCTTGGCATTTTAAACAGCCCTACCAGCCACCCTGCAAGGCTAGTTCATGTAAGCCAGCTTTGAGTTCATATCAGGTGCAAAGCACTCACAAACACAGAATCATAGAACTGTTTAGGTCAGAGAAGACCCTGAAGACCACCAAGTCCAACCATTAACCCAGCAAGTCCACCACTGAAAACTCAACAAGAACCCTGTTTGCTGTATCATAGAATCATAGAATAGTTAGGGTTGGAAAAGACCTTAAGCTCATCCAGTTCCAACCCCCCTGCCATGGGCAGGGACACCTCCCACTAAAGCATGCCACCCAAGGCTATGTCCAACCTGGCCTTGAACACCACCACGGATGGAGCATTGACAGCTTCCCTGGGCAACCCATTCCAGTGTTTCACCATGCTTACAAGAAAGAACTTCATCCAGCTCATTTGGAAAAGCTATCACTGAAACTGGAGAGGTCTTCAAGCAATCTCATCACAGGACCTATACCATGCTCTAAAACTTTGGTACCCATCTTCAAAATGGATTTGTCTTGCTTGTGCTTCAATTTCTTTCCTTTCAGGCCATCACACAGGGATAACATCAAAAGTCCCACTGAAATCCAAATATGCTTACTGCACTAAACATCACCCCAACCACATGTATATTATCTCGGTTGCTAATCACAGGACACTGTCTGCAACAAGTATGCCTCTAGGAAACTGCTGCAGAGAATGTTTTGGAGAAATTCATGCTAAGTATGCATTGACTGGATAGGAATACGCATACTAACATCACTTCCACTAACAGTTTCACTTAGAACTATCTTCTGCTATTGAAAGTTACAGAAGGCATCAAACCCAAATTAAGATAGCAGCAATATCAGAAAAAAAAAAAAAAAAAATCCTTTTTTTGGTAGCAAGTTAAGAGCTGACACATATTTCAGAGTTTACACTCTCTGTGGAGCAGACGTGAACCAAGCAAGTGCTCATCTTTCTACCAGCATACAAAGCAGAAACCTAAAGGACTTCAAAGGCAGCTTACTGAAAAGATTCTTCAGTTACATAGCACCTACAACTAAATAGCAGTAAAACTCTAAGCTTATCCAAGGAAATACTTGATCATATATAATAATAAAGCATTCTTGACAAAACTGAGTTACACAAAAAAAATAAGCATAGCATATTTACCTAAACCTGTCCAAAACCCAAAGCAAGTTAGGAGACAGAAGGCAAAAAGCAGAAGCAAGGAGTCACTGGGGAACAGGAAGGCCTGATGCAAACTTCCACTGTATTGTAGCAGAGATGTGACAGCTACAGATTGGGCATCCAGTGTTTTCAAGCTTGAATAATACTTTAATATTTCATTAAAATTACTTTGACCTTATAAATAAAGCAGGAGATAAAGAGGCCACAAAGCAATCATCCAGATAAGTGGAATTTTACTGGTAATTCACTGTGGAGTTATGCAACTGTGGTAACCACCTCAGCAGACCAAGCAAGAGCCTCTGCTTTTCTCAGGCAGAACTGAAACCTCTATTCTCCTGAGAGATGTGACCAGTCAAGCCACCCACACAGGCTCTGTCTATACAGACCTTTACTTTATCCCCCCCAGTGTACTGTTCCTGCATGGCTACTATTCAAAATCTGGGCATTTTTCAGAGAAGTGGTCGCAGAGAAGCTTTTCCAGCAAAATTAGAGTGCTTTGACTCTTGCATGGAGGGGCATGAAACTGGCAGAGGACTGGCTTTTAACCACCTAAGAACCATTTTGCTGCATGCAGAGAGAGTCTTCTAGATAAAAAGTAAACTTTTCAATGATTTAATGCAACTTTACTCAAACCTTTGGTGGCAATAGGTATACTGATTCAGCAGGAAGAACATTTTGGGGATACAGAATCCAACCTGCAGACAAGGGCTCATACACCATCTTTTATCTGTAAAAAATGATCTTTAATAACCACAGGCATGCCTCAACGGTACTTTAACTGGGAGAGTGGTTTCTTGCAAACAGATACAACTCATTTGTGGTTTGCCTAAATAAATCTGCATAGCTGGGACTATGTAATATTTGATTCATGGCTGGGAACAAATGCATGGCCAGGGTGGGATCTGAGAAGAAAGTGGACAGCCAGCGAAAGAGTTTGAGTTCCACTTGCTTGCCTTCCAGACACACACGAGTGATCATTAACTCTTTGCCTCCCTTCAAGAAGTCTAGAGAGGCCCAAAGAGCCCAAGGCACAGTGTCACTCCAGTATGGAGTGAGGTAACTTCAACTGCAGTCTCTGCACAATCTTGAGACATTAGTATCTAAAATGAGAAGCCAGAACAGAGAAGTTGGGAAAGTACCACTGCTTCCTCAAGAATATATAAGATTAAGGACAGAAGCCCCAAACATGCTCAATGTAACTCTTCCTTTCCTTTGGAGTAAGCTTGGGAAGTCAGTTCACTTAGGTTAGGCTGGCTTGTGACTGGGAGATCAAGATCAAATTGCTGGTTAGGAAAAAAACAAACCAACTGACATTGTTCTGGTCTAGGCTGAAGGTGGAACAAGGACAGACTTCATAGCCACACTGCTGTAAGTTGCTTCTCAGTACACATTGACCTTAGCTGACCTAGTGGGGGCACAGCAATATCAGATTGACTTGCTATTTCACTTTAACTTGTTTATATTAAATGCACATGCAAAACTATACTGCAGAGAAAATGAGTGTTTGCTCTGCCTGCATTCCAAGCCAGACAGATGGAAATCAGTTCTGGCCCAGAAGCCACATAGCTCCGAGCACAACAGTTTCTTTGACAGAATGCGCCCTGCAATTTGAGTCAACTTCAGCAGTTTCTAGAATAGAGAACTTGGCTTCTGACCACAGTTGCACAGGACATGACTGCTTTGGCTCAAGGTTAAAGTACTACAGAGAAGAGGCTGACCTCCAACAGAGCACCACAGTAAAAGCTAGCAGCAGGCCAGTGAAAGCTTAAACGCTTGGAGAACAACGTGATTACTGGGGAATGTGAGCTATTCAAAAACACTTCCTATTCCTCTGCAACAATGGCAATACATAAACCTGTACACAACACAGGAACAGAGCTTTCTTTGAAATTTTTAGGATACACAGATCAAAATGACTGTAAACCATTAAGCTTGTCTTACCATGGCTTGTAAATAACCATTATTTGTCTAAGCAGCTGAATAGTGACAACTGCGTTCTGCATTGCTAAACAGGCATCTCACAAATGCACAGGGTACTGTCACACAAAGCAGAATTTGGTATTTAGCTTCCCCATTCTTTTCCAGTTCATGAAACTGTGTGTCTGGCTTCTCTGCAGCCAGTTTTACTTTAAAATCCAGCAGCAATATGTCCATTGAGGGTCTATTTTTGGAACAGTCAAAACATTCCTTACTGCTCCACTGTACCATGCTTAAGTCTCACTTTTATGAGTTCTACAACTGGTATTTGTCACGTCTTTGGTCTTAGAATCACAGCCACTTACAATAAGGTCTGCTAAAACACATTTAACATCTGGAATGTGTTAGGGTATTTTGAATACAATTATTACTGCGTAGACAAAACCTAACTTATGAGTGGGGGAGGAAAGGATGACTATAGCATTGCTACGGAATAGGCTCAGGATTCCTCATTAAACCATTGTCTGAAAGGTTAAAGACCTGCACAATCACAAAGAACAAAGCCTCCTGATCTCCATACAGATCACCCCCCACAAAGGTTCAGTGAAACAGGTTTGACTTCATTGCCGCAGACTGCACCCACCAGCTTCTCATCTGGCCCAGATGCAATTGGTCCCTTAAGCACTGAAAGAGTTATTTCGCTCTACCAAGAGCATAATCAGTAAAGGAAAGCTTTGCCAAAAGGGCCTAATTCAAGATAAGTAGCATGGCTCAACTGTAAAGGTCTGTTTGGCTTCTGGACCAGGAAAATACCACCTTCCAGGCAGAGAGCTGCTGTACTCTATTAAACAAACCAATTAAAAATTACTAGTACATCAATTAAACCTTGACCATTCACTAACATCAGTGGAATGTCATCAAAATGCAGCATGATAAGGCCTGCGGCCTGCAGACAATGTACCTCTAGCTAGAAAGTTAACATTAAATAAAAAAACAACCTAAATACCTGTCTATCGGCAGATCCTAAAAAAATAAAAAAGGTTAGAAATGGTAGAAGATGAACATTCCAGAACCACAGTAGTGCTTCATATGGAATCATAGATTATTAAGCAGAGTAAGACTCATCACCATGAAAAAGAATAATGAAAAAACAGGGAGATAACTAACAGGGCAAGCAAGAAGAATGTGAGTAGGGATTTTAGTGCCTCTTCCAACAACACCAAGAGCAGGCAGTATGAAGCTGAGCAAGCAGGAGCCAGGCTTTAGGTAAAGCACACAACTTTTGACAGTGTCATGAAACACAAACTCCTGCTGCGGGGTGTCACGATAAAGTTCACTTGGCTCCAGAAAGGAATTGGGCAGGCATAAGAAAGCAAGCACACACAGTGTTATTACAGATAAGTCACTGTCTGGAGCAGAAGGGCTGTCAAGACACATCTCTTAGGATGAAACATCCCCAGAGAGTTACCATATGTTTATCTCACTCTTGTCCCCTTCCCTAGACACACACTGCTCTTGGCCACTGCCAGATACATAGCACACTGGCTACATAGGCCTTAAGGTGCAATTCAGTACTGAGGTTCTCATCAAGGGACAGAACACAGCTCTTTTCCCCACATCCCAATACATCATTAAGATATCAATAATCAGATAATACCACTGCTGGATGCATCCCTGGCATGCTAAGGTGGTCAACTCCTGCACTCCACCGCAGAAAGATACCACTTCACTTCAAAAGATAAGCCCATTAAAAAAGAACAGTGAAGACTTCTTTATTTTCTTAAAAGCAATTAAAATAGAACACAGGCAAGCAATTCTTTGTTCTTTGCCTCCTTTACAGCAAAGAAAGGCAAACAAAAGTAAGAATCAGTTTAGTCACAGAACAAACAAGTTCAAGTGAAATTGCTTTAAATTCTGTTCATTACAACATCACTGGCTGCATCATGCAGACCATGAAACACTCCAATAGAAATAAGTAATTTCATAGAGCCATGGATTCAGTAATGAAGAATTTATCCACAGGCCAATAAATTGAACAGCAAAGAGAGAGTTTTGCACATTAAACAGTGTAATTTACACACTGAATGAAACAGCCAGAAAAAAAATGTTATCTGAAAAAGATTTTGCTGACTGATGTTCCTGAACGGCACTTAATGTCTATGGCACTCACAATTTTACACTAAATGAAGAGACACAATGCACTCAAGAAAGGAAGTGCTTTCATCAGGCAGCTAACTGCTCCCCTTCTTTTGTGGCATAAACGAACAGAAATGACACATCCCCATCCTGGCCATCACCAGAGAAATGTTCATTTTCACAAAATGACATCTATTATTATCAAAGCAGTCTGATACTACATTACAGCAGCAGCAGGCAAGGCAGAAAGTTATCAGGCCCAGAGAGGCTGAAATGTTAAGAGGCTTGCAATGTCGTTTTTAACTGTTACACAGATTAATCTGTATCCATTCCAAAAAGCATCTAAATACAAGTTTTGAGAATGCAAATAATATCAAAATGAAAAGTTTAATTCCCCAACAAGTAACCCAAAATGTACACAACCCTCCAGATGTAGATATTTACCAATCTGACCATGACAGAAATGATGCTTTAAGAGAACACAAGCAGACAGAATTAAGAATTACAACAGTTTAAATAGGAATTAGTCTTCAATACAAAAGGACAGTTTTTCTTTGCTCCTTCCCACCACCCCTCTGCTGTCACCAGTTACAGATGTCAGGTTTCAACAGCCCTGTGATGTTTTCATTTTCAAATTTACTGATATATAGTCCCCAAACCCAATTATTGTGAAGTAAAACACAAGAGAAATCCAGGACAGAAAATGGCCAGCTCTGAAGTTTCCCATCTGAATACAAAGCAAGGAAGTCAAGCAGTCAGCTGGCATGCTACCCCATTAGATCATCCAGAATACCTTTCTGGTTGTTTCATTTAGGACAGATTCCCCTTAATGCCAAAGCAATTCTCAGAATCCACAACTCCAAGCCATTAACCGCAATTCACAAGTACTTTGCACTGCTAAATAATACCAGGCCTGAAGACTGCTGCACCAAGTTTCTAAGCCCCTTCATTTACTGTTACAGCAATTTTACAGGCGTTTTTCAAACTGCAGCTCCCTAATTATCTCCCCATGGAATGGAGGGCTCCCACAGTGCAACATGCATTGACAAATGTCCTGCCGACTTATTCCTTCCTTCTTGTGGCCAGGTGCCATCAGTTCAAAGACAGTGCAGAAGGGTTCACCAGCCCTAAGTGAGCCTGCTGAGGAAACCAGGCTGACAAGGGAGGTATTTCTCCTTTTTTCTAAGGCAGCTTTTGACCAGCCTACCTCTCTAAGCTTTCTTGCTGATGAACATGCCTTTGCAAGAAAGCAACAGGAGCCAGGTGGTACACCAACAGCTATAATGAGAAACTGCATATTTGGTTGTGTTTTTCTGACCCTTACAGCAAGCTGAAAACCCTCTGCGGACCAGCCTAAAATCAGCATTACTTGAGCAAAAGCAATGCAGAGAAAATCCAAGATGTTGAGACCTTATCTCAAATTTTGATGGCTCATTGCTTGTTTGTACTCTTTTGGCAAGGTTCCTCCATGCTGCAGTGCAGCTGGGTGATACCAGCCAGCCCTTCCAACAGGAGCTTCCAGGCATGCTGCCACTGTGTCTTCCATCAGCACAACTCTCACCTCAAACACTACTCGTTATAACCAAAACCAGCCACATGTGAATTGGCTGTGAGAAAGCCAAATTATTACATCATCTGTAATGTAATGTTAAGGCCTTAACATTTTACTTCAGCTGCCAACCTGACCTGCCTTAACTGTATCACAAAAACGAGATAAAAAGTTCATAATTCAGCTTAACAGCCTAGTTCTTAATTTAGAATATATACACAGTAATTTTGAGCTACATGAAAAATTGGAAGACACTTGGGAAAAAAGAAAATGGACCATTTAAGACTAACCTGTGATTAATTTGAACTCGAGCTAATTAACACATTTCCTTGCAAATTCTCAGAAGATTCATTTTATATTCAGAACACAAGTTTTAAGATCACATCACTGCCCTCCTTCCAGAAACAGACTGAATTTAAACCTAGTGCAAAGCAAAACCAGCCTCAGCTACAATGAATACCCCTCAATCTTGTGTTCCAAAACCTGGACTCTGACTGAATGTCCTGGGGGTCACCTCCAGTCCCTCAGGCTCTCCTTTCTCCCCCCTCTTTCCTGGCGTGCTTGTTTCCTAAAAGCATAGCAGTTCAAATATTCTGCTGTAAGACAGCAGCAAAGGCTCCACAGCAACAGGAAGGGCAGATTGCTCAAGCCGGAAATGCACGCAATTGGCCTTGCCCTATGGAAACACCTCATCCTACATCTGCAGCCATTGCCTCTGATCTCCAAGCAACCCCTGGCTTCTCAGTGGCCATGCTCTCAAAACGAACAAAAAATAAATACACCATATCTCTTTCCCACAGGGGTTTTGAAGGCTTTTACATGCGCTGCTTAATGGCTAACCGCATGTTAAACTAGGAGCATGAAGTTATACCTTTTCCAGATGGTAACTATAGTATCATGCGTGTCTAGGATGCTGCAGAATGTGTTAACCACTTCCTTTCTGCCAGATTCCCATGTGTTTCAAAATTTAAACCCAAAGACAACGTCACTTGTCTGATCAACAGATCCTAGAGCAGCACTGAGTACCAGTCTCAGAGCTAAAACACCTGCAGAGGGTGAAAAGCTTGGAGTGCTTTCAGAACAAAGGAACAAGAGCTGTTTTGATACATATTTCTCTTCCACTGACACCTTTCAGAGTTTGACAGTAGTGGTGGGTTACCTTTCCAAGTGTAAAAGACTCGTTAAAAACAATTGAGTCAAAGCATTTGGTGAGCAGAACTGCAGCTGTCAGCTATAGTCAGCTCCAGGTCATGTGTTTGCCCACAAAAACCAGGAAGCAGCTAGCCATGGAAATAGCTAAGAGGGCCATGAAACAACATATGAATTGCACAGTAAGCAGGCTAAGTCAATATTTTCCCCTAGTGCTCAACTTAACTCTTATATCTGTTAATCATGGTTCATCCCAAACAAGTGGCCAAAAAGTCATTTGTCCTTACAACATGTGCTAACACAGGAGACCATCAACAATGACATATACCAGCAGCTGAACTGCAGACACTTAGTATAAAATAAGAAAATCCATACAAGGCACTGTTCCACCTCAGTGGAACAAATAACCCTGGATTTTCAACAAAGCAAAGTCTGATGAGAGTCTGGGAGTCATAGGACAGAAGCAGAGCAGGGTAAGAAGTGGAAGCTCAGCTTGCTCCCACCCCCAGGCTTTGGGTATCCAAGATAAAGCCTCAAGAAGGTGCACCACATCGGTGGAATAAATTCTCTATACACTTAAAGCCTACTTTCTGCTTTCAAAAGCACCTGGAGAATGGCTTCCTTTTTCTCCTCAGCCTCTCAGTCCCTGCACACGGTTTGCTGAATGCAGTTTTTCCAAGAAACAAAAAAAAAAGACTAAAAAGAACAAAAATTGTAGGGATCTATGAGCAGATTTGGCACTTAACCTGATACAGCTATTCTTTTTAAAATGACATTTTAAAGTAATAACCTTTAAAATTAAAAGATTATGTACAGCCTGATCAGGAAACTCATTACAAATCTAGATCAAGGGAATATAGCTTGATTTGTCAATCTAAAAAAAAAAACAAAACAAAACTATTTCTTTTTTTCTAATGTATCACTGAAGAATATTTATGCCATATACAATACTGTTCCCTTCCTGTAATTTAAGGATACTTTAAATCATGGAGATTCGCCTTAAACATACTTTTTCTCAGATCTATAAAACCCAAGAAAAGCAGTCAGCCTCTTGTCCAAAAGCAGCAAGTTTAGGCCATTAAAATTAAAATCTAATCAAAAGAGCACTACATACCATACTTATTAAGATTCATGCTTTAGATATTCTATCAGAACAAAGGAAAAATGTGAGACCATTTTTAAAGGACTATGATGGGAACACATAGTTCAGAAGGAGGCAATTTTCAGCCCCAAGGCACTGCAAGATTAATTGCAATTTTGATTTCAAAATCAAAATGAAACATGTTATTTCCACAACTGCAAGCTCCTAACATTGATGGCTACTTTACCTACATTGTTTGGCACCAGTGGAAGCTGACAAATGCCAGGAACCTGATTAAAGTGGAAACCCTGGTTTAGGTATTCAGAAGACCGCAAAATACCCTTGGAAGTCTGTCTCCTGTCACAGGCAGAGTGGGAAAATTTTAGCTTTCACAAAGCCACGAGGCCTTAAAAACTCTGTGAATTTGGCTAAATGCAGCGGGACATGTTTAGAACACGCTTGTGTGTTCATTCACATGCCTATTATATTTCTTTCTGAAACTAAGTAATTTGTGGCTGTAAATAGGACATTTTCTAAACTGGCTGAAGAGAAATACATTTACCACAAAACTTCCAGAAATTAAATAAGTAAAATAAAATCTCCTCTGGTCAGAATTAATTCCACCTTCAGAATGCCATAGTAGCTGATTATTCATTATTTAAATTTCCTTCGGAAATTAAACTCCAGGGGAATTACCCAGTGCATGTCAGATTGAAAATAAGCTGTGAACCTCCAAAGTTAATTTTAGCCTCATGTGTGTTAAGATACATTCAAGTTTTTAATCTGCCTTTTAACATTTAGAACCACTTATTCAGCAAAGACCTTATATTAATTTAAATGTAAGCCTCTTTAAGCCAGTATAAAAAACTGACTTGATAATCTTGACAAGTTTTATAAAAGCAGCCTCTCAGGTTTTTCTCCAATACATTTAACCTTGGTAACTTGACAAGTGAGTCTAAGTAAACAGTCATTTTTCCACATTTCAGCTGCTTCCAGCATTATGTAAACTTCAACATGAACAGGAGGAAAAAGGAGGCGAGATTCTATTCACTCTGATGAACAAATGTGCAAGTTGTTCGGGTTTTGATTTTAAAATATATATATATACACACACATACATATGGAGGTTTTTCTAGAAGTAGCTTTTGACAGATGAGCCACAGAGCAGCCAAAATTCATCGTGTCAGCACTGGTAACCATTTGGTGAAATCATATTGCCTGTGTTAGGCATGTCAGACAAGATGTGACAATTTCTAGCCTATGATTCTAGAATTTTTTCAAGTTCAGGAGATAGTTTCATCAGAAGATCTGCATCCAGTTCTTACTGCTTTTAAAGTAAGAGATATTATCTGGAACCAAACAATTTGCCAGTAAAAGGAAATCTTCAAGGGAAGGCGCATATATTAAATTTCACGTGGCTTGCCTTTACTGCTGAAGGAAGGCAAGAAGTATGCAGCAATGGATCTCCCAGCTCTCTCCCAACAGCAGAACTTTAATACTGTTGCAGATTTGAGAGATAAGGGGCTGTGCCTTGAAGTACGCTGTCATAAAGATATTAGGGTTCAACAGACAATTTTTGGATTTAAGTGATGGAGATAAGAAAAATTTATTTTCCACACCAATTCAACTTAGAACAAGAATTTTCACTGCATCTATTTTAAAAGTCTTTATATCATAATTGTCTGCAAAACACTTGTCAATCTTGGTTTAGATCAAAGTGGAATTAAATCCATTTTTTGGTCTTAATATAGCTGCACACACCCTTCAGAGAACAAAGTTCTCTCAAAGCACACTAGAGCAGCATGAATGGAATGCTGATTGTACTTTATTCTCCCTCAAGTACCTCTTTGAAACTCAGGAAAAGTGGGCAAATAGGAAGTTTGTAGTGTAAATGACCCACTCTGCACGCGGCATTCACTTGGCTGCTTACAGAAAAGAAGAATTTTATGCTGATTCCTCTATCTGACAGCTAAATATTAGTCTGACTTAATGAGCTCCAATTTGTAGCTGGAACACGTATTATCCAGGAACTCTTTCCAGTCCACATGAGCTTCACTGACACTGGTGATCATTACTCTCTATAGAATGAATTATCTCTTTGGTTCCTAAGGGACTCTAAGGGAGGACAGCTTTCTAAATAGAATCTTTAAAAGTACTCAGCACCTTCAGACAAAGAGGAGATCCCACACAACAAGACCCATGCTAAAACCACTGATTTTTGTTAGAGCAGTATAAAGAACATTGCTGACACATTGACCAGCTGTTTCTTTGAAAGGCTTTTTAATAACAGCTGAGCACCTCTGGTAGATGGGGCTTAAGCCTCTATTTGAGGACACATTCTTTCAAAGGTTGGGTGCAAATAAAAGAGAGGGATAGAGAAAAATCAAATAAACCACCATACTGTTAAAGCCATTTGTTAGGTGCTTGAAATTCAAGCTTGGTATACACAGGGATGTGTTCGTTTCAGAAAAGGCGCTGGCATTGCTCAAATAACATTTATAGCACTTTCTTGCCGAGAATATGCAACACAGTACTTCCACTTTAGAAAGCACAAAATCTGACACAAATAGTCCTTCCAGAAATACTTCCACTTATGCACTCACTACTCAAACAAGGGAAAAACAGTAACAAAAAGCATCAAACTATCATACACTCTCTATACTTTTTAAAGAATTTAGCTCCTGGATGGACTCCTCTGCATGCTTTGGAAAATGCATGAGCAGTTTTGACAGACCATCACCAGGAATTCTGCATCTTTTAAAACCCAGTAACAGCAGCAGCATGCAGGAGAAAGATGTTCATCCACTGATCACATGCTGAACAAGTTCAAGTGATAACTTGCTGCCCTAACAGGTGAAATAAGTCATATGTATGTCACTAGTCTAAACTTCTAGTCTCAGAAGGCATCCTGTTCAGCTCCTTTTTACAAATACTTAGTTCATTGTTTCATTTCTCAGCTATTATTTTATCCTAGTTATGTATGTAGTGTAGCCTCTTTCTTTCCCAAGGAGAAAAGCTTTCATGTAAGGAAAGACTTAATATTTGTTAAAGTTTATTCTTCAAATCTTATCCCCAAGATACAGAACAGTTGGAGAACTAAGTTAACATTAATAGTCAGAAGTTTTTCTAATTAGAACCATTGTGAAAAACCCTGATGTGAGCATTTTGACTCAAAATGCCCTTGAAGTAGCTTAAAATAAGATTTTTTTGCCTTCAACTCAACAGTAAGTTAAAGACTCGTCATTTCAGCAAACAGCCAGAGAATTTTGTCCAAGAAGTTCATTCTGGTTGACTGATCCAAGAACAAGAACCAGCATACTTCATTGAAGCTGAAGTTACACAAACAAATTCAAATCAGAAACCATCTGAAGCCTAGCTGTCAGGCTGTAGCAAGGTCCTAAAAGAGCTTAAACATATCACAGATCCTTCACCACTCATGAAAATAAACACTCTCTGAAGTGTTCATAAGAGTAAGAACTGCATGTGTAATATAGGAGGCAGCTTTAGGAATAAGATAAAAAGAAACTGAAGTATTCCCTCGAGAGTGACCTAACCTTTTTTTGCCCTGTGGCTGCAAAGGATCACTTCTGTAAGGAACTCTGCACTCCAAACCATGGGATCTATCTAAATATTTACACTATGAACACTATTAAAACTCTCTACTGAAGCCATTAAACATAGTATTTCCAGCAAGTGAAACAAAACAACTACTGTTTAGATTCTTATTTAGTTTTAACTGTTTTTATCAGGTAGTATCTAACCTGGCTGCTCTTCCTAACTGCTCTTTGTAACTCATGAGAGCCACACAGCTGCGGCTTTGGCTGAATATACCTTAAATGTCAAATACACTTCCTTTCTGTTTTCTAAAAGAAAAGAGAGCGGAAGAGAGAAAGAGAAAAGAGAGGGGAAGAGACAGAGAGAAAAGAGGGAACCTAATTAGGATTTTGGGGTTTGTTACCATTTGTAACACCAGCACACAAATTAGCAACCATGCCCCAAGAGGCTTTTTGTTCATCTCCCTGACCTCCCTATCAATCTTTTCCACCCCCTGACCCTAAGGTATTAGCAATGGTCAGAATGCTTTCCCCTCTTTCATTCAGGCTTATCCTTGCTTTTGTGGCTTTGTGCTCTGCAGTCCTGTGAACTCTGCTCTGACGAGGACACAACCACACCAATCTTTTAATCAACACAGTTGACACTTTCTCCCATGCTGGAATAGATTGCTCCCAGTAATCAGCTGGGAAGTACACTTCGAATCTGCTTTTGCTTTCACTTTAAAATAAATCTATCAGCTATATTGAAACTTTGGGTAAAAAAATACTCCCATTAAAGAAGAACTATCAACATCTGACATTTTACATATTGATTCAGATTTCTGTTTTACAGTACCTACCAAACAGAGCCCTTTTCAATTGTACTTTGCAATAAAAGGAACTGCCGCAGAAAAAAATGACAGTAAAAATTAATACTTACAGCCATAATTAGCTCAAAAGGGTGTTTATACACCCGCACGGGGGACTGGTACTTCTGCACCATTGCTGCAGTTAGTAAGCCCAACTCAAACCTGAAAAAGAAATTTTTAAAACCATCTGTCAAATGCAGGAAGCCATTTCCAATCTTCTCTTAAAATTATCCTGTGCGTGATACCCCGCCAGCAATTCTACAGGAAATCCTTCACAATTCCTTGACTTTTTCCTTTTGATGATGCAATGGGGCTCTAAAGAGCTATGTATATTTCTGTCAGAACTGACTTATCATTTCTTCCAAAGGCAATACAAAATTAGCACACTTTCAGTCCAGTTTTAGTAACAGATCTTCAACACACTTTGTGACTCCTCATCAGGATGGTGAGACTTCCTGTGCTGCTGCCGAGAAACAAACATTGACACATCCCAGCTGAAGGCAGAAAAGCATAGCCCAGCCCCCAGCATGAAAAGAGGGCTGCTTGCTTATAGAGCACTCTGAATCGGGATGGTTTAAAAAGAAAGCAGAAAAGGAGGTTAAAACATTAAGCAAGTGCTAAACCCCTTGTTTTCAGAAAGAAAAGAAATGGATCACTACAGCACACAGATGTAAAGGCATTCCTTTCTCATTTCCAAAGGAAATTGAGTGAGACTTTTGAAACAGAAGAGAAACTGGAGAGGAAAACTCAGAGGAACTACAAACATTCCAACATAGAAAAAAAAACCCTAGCAAAACAACCCGGAGTTACTCCAAAGGCTTTGTGCCTGCTTTCCCCAGCAAAGTGACCCAAACCCTCCTGAACGCAATTACGTGTACTGAAAAACGCTGCAGCAGCAGTGGCAGACGAACCCCGGGCTGCCAGCCAGGCCCACTTCAGGGAGAAATGGGTTTATTTCAGTACTTCAAGCATTACTTTTGTTTTACTGCTTCCTCACGTTGTCTACAGCGCTTCTGGAGAGCGTTGTCAGCTCCGGCTACGGAGCACGGCAGATGGGCAACGGCAGCTCCGCAGCCCCGGGAAGCGGGCAACAGTAAAGCCAAGAGTCACAGGAAAGTTCCCCCGACATCCTCGGCAAGAGCGGCATTTACCCGTGCCCACCCCGCCTTTCGAAAACTAACACCTGAATCAGCAGAAAGAGCCGCAAACCCCTACAGAAGAAGAGTTACACAACAAAGCAACAGCCCCGCGCTTCATTCCTCTTCATGCCCCCGCCCCGAGCCCGACCGGTGCTCCGGGAGGAGCCGGGGCCCCGCGGGCACCTGTGACAGCCCGGACAGTGCGTCCCGCCAGGGAGCTGCGAGCCCGGCGGCCGTTACCCACCACCACCGCCGCTACCGCACAGAGGGAGCGCCGCCCGCTCCTCGGGGCTGCCGGCGGGGGCCCGGCCCGGGGCCGCGCTAACGCTGAAGGGGAACCGACAGCAAAAACTTTGCCGACGGCTGAGGGGAAGGGGCGAGGGGAAGGGGCGAGGAGCACGGAGGGAGCAAGCGGGGCGCAGCCCGGCGCACGGACCCTTACCGCCTGCCGGTCGCACTCGGGGCTCATG
>JANRGW010025236.1:7728-19584 GCA_024733675.1 Psilopsiagon aymara | reverse complement strand
ATGCATAGAAATAACAGTCATGGCTAATTTTTAATGCCAGTTTCTGCTCTGGCCACTCAGATAAATACTTTCATTTACTGGCAGCAAGATTATAGTAAATAACCTACAGAAAGTGAGCTGCATTTGGCCTGTACACACGTAGGTTTGGAATCTGTATCATACCTAACAGACACACTTATCTTTTTTGGTCTTTTTTTACTCTTTTTTCCCTATAAAACACTCTCTTAATCACATACCAGAGCCTTGAATAAGCATATACAAAGTAAAACTTTCATTAAGACTTACTTCTACTAGGCAAATGTGCTTCTTCAGCAACTATTTTAAAACATCTTCAAGCTCTCCATTACAACACTGCCTAACTTTAGTACAAATGAAACACAGCTAGTACAAATATTTCTTCAGTTAAGAAGCCGAGCTTGCATTCATCATGCATCCAGAACTCCTAATTTCATACAGAAGTTACCCATAATATTTTTGGTATCTTTTTGGTATTTAAGTTTCCTTCCTACATTTTTAGCATTCAGTTTGCTGCCTCCTCAACAGACAGATCATCTCCAGCCTTGCCACTGCAGGCACTGAAGCAGGCTGCTGGCTCAGCTGGCGGGCATCACCCACCATGACTCCAGGGGACATCACAGACGTTACACTCCTACCAGTGTACAAGACTAAAGCCCACTAGAGTTACCAACTATTTGGAACTAATGGTCAGGACCAAGAATACTCCATTTTTATTCTGCCTCAGATGTTCTAACAAGCTGGGTGAGCATTGTGGCAGGCAGCAAAGTGTGATGTAGTGCTGCAACTACAGCAGGATTCACACATCAAGCTGGTGGCTTCAATATGATGGTCTATGTGCCCCCTCCTGCATACTCACCCATCTGGCTGCGTCTCCACAGCCTTAGGTGTCTGCTGGTCTAAGAGGTGTGGGACTTAATGTACTCATCAATTTCACCCAAGGCTGATGCCTAGATAACCAAAATGGGCATGTTTCATCATGCTGTATTAGTCAATGTGCACCTTTCAGAATTCCCTTTGATCCAAGATCTTCTATTTGCTCCACTGAAATTCTGCTATTCAAACTCCATACTGTTCAGCATTGCTAGAAATGACAGAGAGCAAGTTGACTGGTTTCCTTCTTGACATCCTTTCCTGAAACACCATTAGACCTAATTGTAGTTTCCTTTTGGATATTGAGATATAACCAGAAAGTAATATCTCATAATGTTAGATTCTATATACATTCATTCTTAAAGCTGACACAGAAATAAATGCTGTTAGTTTGGGGACTATCCATAAGGTTAAAAATGCAATGGCCTATAATTTCAAACTTGCTTATCTGAGGTTAGGCTCCTAAACTAGGCAGCAGGGAAAGGCAAGTCAATAAATAAAAGCATTTTAACTCAAGGAACAACTGCTTGATGTAATGTCTACGATACATACGGATGCAAAAGACCGCCTATGAAAGCAGACAGCATTTTTAGCTCTGTAATTAAGTGGGCTTCGTTAGGATAATTTGGATAATAATGTAGCAGGATTTAGCCCACAGTTGCTTTATCACTATGGAGGGACAAAAAAATTACAGTCTCTTTTGGTGCGTCAGACACTTCAGATACGTGGTCATGACTTCTCAGTCCCTGTGCCAGAGACATTACAGTCTGTTTCCAAATAAAAATCGTGACAGGAAGTGATCATCGGAAGAATTTTAACCTTCAAGGACGAATTAAAATGGAAGAAAAGCAGCAAAAAATTAAACTGTTGCTTTCCCCATTGAAGTCTAAAAAGCCCATCTACTTGTGAATGAAGAGGAGACCACTGTTACACAGTTCTTCTCATCAACAACCTCGCACACATCTACCTAATGGATTCAAAACACCACAGTAAAAACTACACTAAATGTATGGGGTTTGTATACAAATGGCTACATGTGCACACATACACACACGGAGAAATCATGAGCTGTTTCCCTCAAATAAATGAGGCAACCGAATGGACTGATACAATTCCTACTGAGTGAAAAAAAAAACCCCTAATTTTGGTAGGTTTGGATCAGGTGAGCAATATGCACCTTTCAAACATATATATTCAAACACATTTGCAAAGCAACTTAGTGGAACTGCAATAAATTTGTGAAATCCCTCTTCAGCCTAACTATTTCACTATATAGAACTATACTGCAGTTTCATGAACAGCTCAAAATTCTATTGACCTACCCAGATGCCCTATAAACAAATGAACTGAGGGCAGATTGACTTGATTCTATTTATTATGTTCAGTTACTTTGCTTTTCCTGTTTATTCAATGCACATATGCCTACATGTATGCACATATAACCAATATCCCATATATAGAGTCCTACCGCACTGGTTCAAATTTATACAAGACATTCCTTTAACAGGAATGAATCAAGAGACTGATTTAGTTTAATAAGAGTGAAAAGCAATGATTTAATTGGGACAGTGTTACCTAAAATTTCATATATGCAGTGTGGGGAATATAAGGAGGGACATGCTTCTGTGGTACTAAGCATGTTTAGCAAGCATGTTCAAGTGAGATCAGTAGTGTTTAAGAGATGTTACATGACTGGGGGGGAACAGACAGACTCTGTGGTCTTTTGCAGATAATAGCACAGCACCCAAATTAATCTGAAAAGCAAAAATAAAGATGATATGCAATAAATGGTATTTTATGCAGAATAATGTTTTCTTCCCTTTCAATCAAAACAGATTTTCCTGACTTTTTCCTACGATTGCTTTTCTTGCATGCAATATCTGCTTAAATTTGGGCAGCAAATAAAACAGCTAAATAGTGATGTTTCTACTGTATATAAATATATACCAACAGAATAGAATAAATGAAAGGGATGAACATGCCTCAAAAGAAGAGATCAGATATCAACTTCAGAATAAAAAATTATCACTCTTGAACCAGTACTTTTTGTATACAACTCTAAAGGAGTTTTGCTAATGGCCTCACTGTAGGAACAGAACTTAGTCCATAATCTCACGAACCTTATAGAAGAGTAAAGGAAGGTCTTAAGCAAAAAGATAGAGCCCAGCAGGTTACAAAGGTTTCAACACTTACGTTCACTAGGGAACCTTTAAATCTATTGGCATGGAAGTACGTGGTCACATTCTGTTTACTGAGTGCTAAACTGCAGGATCCCCGTTCTTAGTTTGGCAGCTGCATTATACATACATTTTTAAAAGTCATTACATTGAGAAAGGCCTAGTTTGACTACTAATAATCAGAGAAGGAAACAAGCAAACAAGCTAGCAAACAAGGAACCACTGTTTGTGGGATACAAGTTTGGAAGGTCTCTGCTCATTTGCCAGGCAATAATAGTGTTAAAAAACAACAATAAAAAAGGTAAAGTAAATATGATCAGTCTCACCTTTTGACAACCTGAGCAGAGAGGACCTGGAAACCCAAATATTCCTCTCAGGCTCTGAACAGTACTGCCCTGGAGTAGCTGCAGCATGGGGCAGTGAATTAATAAAGCCAGAATATCGCTAATGGATTTATGAAGCATGTGAACAGAGAATCAGCCACACAGTGCCAGAACTACATCCTATGGAAACTGTTCAAAATAACAACAAATAGAGATTCACAGAAACCAGGGTCCTTCAGGGAGGGCTGTAAGGTCTTTATCCCACTTCTGCAATGGGATAATTACAAGTAGAGCAAAATGTAGCAAGAGCTTGCTATCCAACACAATCAAGGTATTTTTATCCACTGTGAAAAGGAAGGGGGGACAAAAATCTCAGATGCAGTAGTGCAAGACAAAAGGCCTTTCCCTGCAAGCATCTGCTTCTCTGAGCAGCACTTACTGCTGTGAGGAGCCCTGTTGTGGTCAGGCTAAGTCCTGTTAGGAGGAAAGCCCTTGCTGGATCAGGACGTAGTTACTTCATTCCAGAAATAGCTGTTGGGTTTGCAAATTAGGTACAAAGCTTTGTATCACAACAGACTGCTGGTGAATACAGAGAGCCATAAAAGAGTTCCCTGACTATATGGTTAAAATTGGGGTTGAAAAAACTGAATGGATGCTGCAGCAATCACAGGTCAATAAACACTTTATTTTGTCTAAAATATCCTCGACTCCATGAACTGTGATATAATAAAATAGTCTGCCCTGTACTTGAGCATAATTTAGACTGAATAGGCCCTAAAAAAGTAAATATTTAGGAAATGAACTGTAATTTTCTCAGTGTACAGAAAAATCTGAGAATCAGAAAACCGTCTTTAAATGTCTGTAAATTTCATAGATCTCAAGACAAGGATCACATTTTGCCTTTATCATTTCTACTACGGGTTTGCATACACAGGTATTTGTGGCTACGTTCACATGTGCACACGCACATCTGTCCATGCTCCCACAAATTAGTCTGCATGCACATGAGAGACTTGTCTATTCACAAATACTGGGTAAGGAAAACTAAAGAACTAAAAATGCCCTTTGTATAATTGTTATGAGAAGTTAAAACTATTGCATGCATTTCAAATTATTATGTTAAAAATGTATGGTTTCTGATACCAATTTTATTTTAAAGAGCCAAAGCAGAAAGCACTCAGAGAAGCTGAAAAAAAAGGGGGAAGACAATGCTGATTTCCCATTTTATAGGCTCCTTATTGCTGTATTTCATTCAGTTTGGCCAGTAAAACAAAACCAACTAAAAAATCAATTGTTTATCTTCCTCCCCTAGCCATTTTACCTCCCTATTGTCAGGTATTAACACACATCAGCTGCATTTGGCTTTTTGATATTAAACACAATATAAAGTCTATTAGTTTAATTTAAAAACAAAAGAGAATTGTTTTTTTCTGTTCCTTCTCACTAACATACTTCTTTCTCTTTTAAAGAAAAACATGGGGCTTTAAGAAATCATTGCCATAGGTGCTCCAAGATGGCTTTTAGGATCACACTTACCAACGTAACTTCCCTTACATTGCATGCCTGCTGAGCAGAGCTCGCAGCTGTTTCAGCTTAGTGATTTGGTATCCTGTTCTTTTATGTCACACAACACCTAAGTACTTCAGCCTCTTCATAGCACTTAGAGATGAGGGTGTGGGTGACCTACCAGTATATGGACTAGAACAGTTCAGTGTACAAACCATAAAGTTGGGATTTTTTCCTTGCTCCTGTTTTTCTTACTCGGTTCAGTTAGGCTGGCCTTGTGTTACAACTGTGTGATAAAAACACATGCATATGAACAAACACACACAGAGTAACTGGAGAAAAATGTGGAATACACGTAAACAAATCCTATTTTTGTGTGGTCCCTCCCTTCCCTTGCTTGCCTCAACTTAGCATGAAGGGAGCACATGCTCCTCTCTAGGCCTTGTAATTTCCATCATCATCTGCAACGTCCTGCAGATGGATAATCCATTTCTAACTTAGCCACACTGCCTCAAAGTCCACGTCATCCCCATGCAACAGGCGCAGCAGCACACAGCACTCTAATTTACCTATGAAGCAATTAAGGTGAGGAACCTCAACACCAGACTCAGCAGCTGAGGGGGAGATTCCTCACACTTACATTGACAGGCCCTGATACCTGCTTTCTCTGCTCTGTGATGAAATTTGCGATCATCCATGTGCCAGAAGACAGTAGCCAACCCCTCTAGTCACCACATCTGCTGCTCAGACTCAGGCTAAGGCTCACTCCTCTGCCTTCTGCCCTGCCTCTCAGTTTTCACCCCCTGTGTTCCTCAGGAACACTTATCTTGTGCATCATAGGAAACAAGGTGGGAGGAGCAGTGTAGCAGTGGAATCAGCTGCGAGCCCTTTCCAGGGACTAGTGTCCATAGGGGTGGGTGAAAATCTGGGAGACACAATGGGAGAAAAACAAGTGAGATGGTGTGCATGTGCCTGAGTTAGGACAAAGGAGGAGGAGGAATAATGAAACAGCAGTGAGGGGAAAACAGGACATTTAAGAAATGAAAAGAAAGGGAACTAAACTGCCACGTTCACATCGTGAGTTGCATTTAGTCATTTCTCTACCTGTGCCGTATCATACTTCCCCAGCAGATGTTCCCATGAGGGTAAGGAAGGTGACTGAGAAGTATTGCTCTGATGAGGGTGAGTCTGGGAACCAACAGTGGACATGGGCTTTTTAAAGCCTACGTGTCACTCTGTCAATTCATCTCTCTCTTTTTTTTTTTTTGGCTTCTTAAATCCTGATTTGGAAGGAAAAGAAAGTTATCAAATATAATGCCAAAAAAAATGACACTCCCCAAAGCCATGTTATCTCTCCTTATACTTTAGGATGTCCCTCTCTTTCTACCTCCTCAAGAAGAAATTCAGTTCCTTTTCCAATCCAGAATTCTGCCTGGCCCTATGTTTGGGACACATGGGCTGGAGACTCTGAGGAGGAAGAGGCCACACGAGTAGATTCAGGGGACGCCTCACTGCACCATCCCTGCACTGGAGATGTACCAACAAACAGTAAGTTAGCAATGAGTACCTGCATCAAAACTGGCAAACATGTTGGCACAGTGAGAACTTCTAACAGGTATGTCAGGATTCTTCAAGTTCTCTTAACAGATAAATAGCTTACGTACATTCCCTTTTCCCCCCTACTGCTCCTACTTGCCTTCTCTGCTCTTAAATCACTGCCCATTTCTAGTATGACAAAACAGAAGCATAGGAGCACATGCTGAAAATTAACTGAAACGTAACAATGTAATTAAAGAGGTTTAGAAAGGAAACCACAAAGTGATCAAGACTCGGCATCAGTTTGCCACTAAGGACATAGGCAGCTATGCCAGACACGCAGAATTTTAGCAAGTCACCCAGCCAGGCTTTCCAGACAGAGAAAGGCAAGGGCACTGAGTAGCTTCTGTGTTGGCTTTTGTGGCTTTCTTTGGGTGCTCACAGCTTATGGTACCTATGTTAAATACTGCTGACTATATTCTGCACGTTGAGGTGAAATAGCTGATGGTGTCGTGGCTGCTGGCCACTTCCCCCCAAACGTCTCCTAATAACTGGTCTTTTTCACCTTTATTCCTCAGCCAGGGAATGCTGGCATTTCTTCCTGAGTGGACAGTATGTGCCACTCACTCAGCGCGAGACCAAACACACTGTCTCCTAGGGCACTTCCTCCTTTCCATCCTTTCCTTGCACTGAGGGTGGACACCAACACAGGCACTGACTTACATCCGTCCAGTTGGGACTACAACACGACGAGCTGCACAATAGCACGTGTTTTTTCAGTTCTTGTCCCAATTCTTCTCTTGGAAAATAACCTTATTTGCTTCAGGAAAGCTGTAAGCTCAGGGGTGCTATGGGGCCCGGCTCCCAGGCAGTGCTTTCTGCTCCCACACTGATCTGGTAGAGCTGTTCACGTGAGGACAGATAAGGAGTTAAAATTGGAAGAATCACGTCCTTTAAAACTAGATGTAATTTCTCCATGGCAGTTTCCCACTGCTCCCCATTTTTTTTCCTTCACCCAGGCACTCATTTTGAAATGCATCATTTTTTAGAACAATTGAATTCTCAGAGAAAAAATAAAACTTTTTGCAATTCCCGTTTTCAGAAAGGTTTGCTAACTTGGAATGTCCAGGTTTCCCAGGCAGTTGGGCCCTGTCCACTCGGGCAGGAGTCCGTGATAGCTTACATTATGTAGCATGGCACTATCCCATACTGTTTCCTTACAGCTCGCTGCAAATAAGCAATGATGGAACACATTTTCCTGGGCACACCCTGACTTTATTCTTAGCAAATTGTTTACTATATTCTCGGCCTAGAAACTCACGTTACTCCGAGCCCTGTTTAAAAAACTACATATCCAACTGGAGCAGCCGCTTTCAGCTGTGGGGAGAAGCTGACAATAATGCTTTCAGTACCTCCACTGGCTTGCGAAGGGGTGACTTCAGAAAATAACCTGGCTGCCTCCTGGAGACAAAGCTGCTGCAATGGGAGAGCGAGGAGAACAGGAGGAAAAGAGGGATTCGCCACATTCAGAGAATGAGATTTGCAGATGGGGGAATGCTCTAATAAAATATACGGAAAATTAAATTCACCTCCCTTTTCTTCCCACATGTCTCTCATCTATGCCTGCTTGGAAGAGAACAACTTGGTGCCTAGACGTGAGGACTAACAATGGCACAGCTTGGTAACGCTGCACAAACACAGGGATCACATTTCACCTCTGCCTGGACATGAGGGAATTATCCCTTTTCTCCCAGGGAGGTGAAGGCTGCATCCTGGTGACCAACACAGGTACCAGAGGTACCAGAGTGCATCTCCTAGTCACCAGACGTACGGCTCAGCCCGTGACTCACTGCAGAGGGACGGGAACACGGGTCACAGGAAGCACCTGAGCTGTGCTGGAGGCCATACTGCGGCCATGCAGACCAGACGGTGTGTACCAACACCAGGGAGGTTCTACAGAGACCAAAGCTGTATTAGAAATGAGTCTCGTGATGCATTTCTCCATGTGCAAATATAATAATAAAGCATCTCCTATTATCCTTCTAAACCCATCCAAACAGCATCAAATATGGCAGAGAAAGCACAGGCATCACTTCTTAAGTGGAAACTTTGAGTTTCACAGGGACAAGTTTTGTAACTCTCTTCTAAATTAAGAAGCTTGACTGCCCAGAATTAAAACGAGATGCTAGGAAAAGAAAGTCCATTTTATATTCACATACCTATGTATTTTGCGTGCACGTGTGCACACACGTGTGCAGCCAACCCTGTGCCTCTGTGCATTGTTCTGGACAATACTAGGTCACTTATACAGAATTGCCTGTATTTAAATAACGTGCAACTTCTTCTCCCTGCTCCAAACGTCCATGGACACTGCTGCAGGTCCAAATGCATCTCTTTCCCGGTTCTATTTACAAATGGAAATAGATTATATTTACAAACAGGAATTAAAAGTGAAACAGCACAGTCTCATTTCAGTTTGGCTGCTTTAGTGCTCCTCTCTGAAGTTTGCTAAGCATACACCCTCCATTTCCCCTCAGACTCCCTATCACGTCTGCAGTACCAGAAATCCGCTCACCTTTCCTACTACTTCTACTGCTAATTAGGCTTCATCAGGGTTTTGCCCCTTATGCTCCCTATGTCAGATAAATGCAGTGGCAGCTAGGCATGCTGCAACAACTGCTCACTGCATTACTGCGTATCACAGCACTTCCAGGTGGTGAGAACAGTGGGAATAGTTTGGCAAAACAGACTTGTGTGGACACTGCCAGTCAAGGACCTTCCTTAGTGTTTCCTAAGTAGTGCCCATAAAATATTTCAGGGAAAGAAAGAGAAATAATAACTTCTTTTTTGGGGGGAGGGGGGATGACACGACACTGACATGACACCAACCTGCCCCCACTGAACCTGGCCTGTGTCCGGTGACATAAAAGCCAAAAGGCATTGATTTTAATTCCTGCAAGAAGCCCCTCCAAACGTATATTAGCAACTGGTAGCATTGCAGCCAGAGCTGACAGTTATTGAAAGCTACACAACCAACCACCACCACAAAACTTGCTTGAAAACGCTGTAATAAAAATAAGAGTTAATTTACGTGTGCCCTGTATTAGAGCCATCTCTATAGCCAGGAATGTGACAGCAGCATACCACAGCTAATGCAAATATTATAGCCTAATGTATTTGTGGTAACAGATTTAAAAGAGAAAGAATGAGAAGTGATGTGGAGATGACCTGTTAAAGACTCAAATACTAATAAAAATGGGGAGGGGAAGGGGGGCTTGAAGGAGGAGAGGGCAAGAGTGTTAATCATTATTTCATGAGGCCTGTACTCACAAAGCAATTCTTTACAGATGGTTGGAGGTATTTCTCAGCCCTTAACTGACAGGAATACAGGAGGCTCTGAGGCCTTAAGCAGCAATTCAATTCATAGGCCTTTATATAATTGTATGAAGTGCAGTAACAGACGTAAATTAACACACACTGACCCCATGCTCCTAGCAATGTATGCCTCGACCTTTGAAAAAACCTCAAGAGTAGCACTAGTTTAATATTTGATACGTCCTCTTTTGGGGAACATTAAATGCTGGTCTAGGACGTGTATGCACTTGAGGCTCTAAGAGGCCTTTTCCATCTTAGGCTACGAGGATCTGCTTTTCTTTCCTATCTTGACATGAGCAGAGTTTGTCTATTTTGGTGGTAAAGCAGCTGATACAGGTAAATCACTGTGAAGCTTGATGGGTCCTAACAAAGTGTTTGACCCAAGTCAGGCGGCAGCAGAGCCTCTAACCTCTGGACACATCTGCACGTGATGGCAGCTTTCTGGAGGAAGGCATTTTTGTTGCTTCACAGCAAATCACACATAGCAATTCGTGGGCAGATAACGGCCGTCGAGAAATCAGGTGCTAAAAGGAAAGGACAAAAATGGACCTCTTGCAAAAAACCTCCCTTTGTGATTTATTTACTCATGCACTGGGTTTAAAATTCAAAATACGATGAAAAAACATTACTGTAGTTACTTATCTATAAACTTTGAATTTGGTACCTGCAATGCTATTTCCCCTTTAGCCAGAATTCCCAGGTCTGGAAACAGAGCAGGGGACAATGGCTACAACATGACTGAAAGCCACAATATGTTTTGTTGTTTTACTGGGAGGGGGTCCTTTTCTTCTTAAAACAAGTGCTATTGATCAATTTGCCTCTCCATCTTCTACCTCAGGGTTACAGTGGTAGGCAGTAAATGGTGCTGGCTGTCTGAAGGATCGTGGATGTTAAATAAATAAATAAATAAACTGAGACCTACGAGACAAAAAAAACCCACGAGGACTGCAAATGTCGGACGAGGCATTTAGCTACGAGGTGGAAGAGAGTGTTACGTAGTGAAGAAAGAGGGAAAGATGAGGTTAAAAAGGAGATTTTTAGGCAAAGCCGTACGGCTTTTTTTCCCTTCCCCACTTTCTTCCGACGACAGGTTTCACAGGAAAGCAGTGCGACGGCTGTGGCACGTACAGTTCACGCGACGTTTAAGGGGATTTTCCTGTCTCTTCCGATGCCCTGACCTCCCTTCCAGCAGCCTGGGCTCTCCCCTGTGCTGGGGGTGCTGCCCTGGGCCCTGCCTGAGCTGGGGGTCCCGGTCTGGCAGCGGCCTAGCGCAGCGTTAGGCCGGGCCTGGCTGCCACCACCCTCAGGCTCGCAGGGGAGCCCGGGGAGGGGACCCACGGCCCCCGGCCCGGTTCCCTGGTCTGTGTGCGAGCCCCGAGCCCCTCCTCAGCCCGAGGGAGCCGCGGGGTGTGGGGGAAGCCCGCGGTGCCGCTGCTCTCACCTGCCTGCGGCCCTCGCTGCTCCCGCGCGGCGCCTCCGGCCTCGACGGCGCGGCCTCACCTGAGGGGAAAGGCAGAGGGAGAGCGGGGTTAGCAGGGACCGGGCCGCCTGCTCCCACTCGGGTGTCCGCGCCGAGCGGGAACGAGCTCACGGCCCTTTCCCCGTTAGGGACACGCACAGAGCACCCGGCATAGGGACCCTCCGGCTGCCCGCAGCCCCGGCCCTGCACCTCGGGGGAGGCGAGGACGAGCCCCGGCAGAGGAGGAGGGTGCCGGGGCCGGTGCCCGGTCGGCAAGAGCAGAGGCCCGGCCCGCCCGACGTGCCTGGCTTTGCTGCTGCGGATAGAGCCCTTCGAGGGGCGAGGGCACACGGGGGCAGAGCGGGCGGGGGAAGAGGGGCCCTGCGGAGCGGCGGCGGCTGCGGAGCCCGGCCGGGGAAGCCCCCCGAGCAGAGCGGAGCGGTTCCCCGCTGCCCGCCCGCAGCTGCAGCAGCCCTTAGCATGGCAGCAACAGTTGGCTGGCGAGGTAAAGAGACGTGGAGCTGCACCACCGTGGCTCGCATTGACACTCGCTGCCCCCCCCCCCCCCCCCCCCCCCCCCCCCCCCCCCCCC